>JAOEHI010052044.1:0-47858 GCA_025447815.1 Percopsis transmontana | reverse complement strand
TTTTTTTTTTTTTTTTTTTTTTTTTTTTAAGTATTTAATCTTTATCCTGTAATAAAATTTAGGTCAGCCTATTTAAAAGCTTTAAAATTTTGGACATTGGAGCATTTTAATTATGGAACCAAAAATTTTCTTTACGCATAATAAAATAATTTAGAGTTTTAAATGACATGGCCTAAGAAAAGAGAAATATGCCTGATGCCCTCAAAGAAATATAGGCCTCTGCCCTCATCACAGTTTTCTTCCCTGATGGATAGCAACATCGAACCGTTTTCCCTCATGGGCCTAAAGATGAAAAATGTCTGCTAGTTTAGGTGGCGTAAGAACTGCTCCTTTTGATTAAATAACTTTGCTTCAGAACATGGCAAAAAAAGCCCCTGTAAGCTGCTTTTAATGGGGAAACACATTTGTACTGCAACCACACTCTTGCAGTAGAGGTCACAGTTCACCCGCATAAAATATTCTATTAGGGGAGCTGAGGTAGCAGAATATACAAGCTGAAAAATGGGCTGTGCGTTGTCAGGGCAGCGGTGTCGGGTACGTGTGGAGGTGCTCATAGCAGCCATGGAGCACTACATCATTAAGCAAAAGAAAAAGCTTTGTGTAATTGCTGGTATTATAACAGCCATTATACATGCTTAGAAAGCGGGTGCAGAGCGAACAGTTATTAATCTTTTTTTAAAACCTTTGGGACCTGAGTATAACTATTGAATGCCCAGAGGCCATGCATTGTTAAGTTGTGTAGTTTTATCTCTGTATTATCACAGTGTAAGCTGTATATTAACAAATTCTATCGAGGCCTACCTGTGACAGAAAGCAATTGCATGGAGTTAGAAAACTGTTAGGCCAGTCAAAAAGTTCAAAAAAACTCTTAATATATAAAATTGTATTAGCATGAAATACATTAATTTTAACTGTGGACTGAAATCTTTAAATAAGGTTTCAGTATTTTTTGCCTAGCACATTCATGTGAATTGATGCAGTAAAATTCACTTTTAGAAAAGCTATCTTCATTGCTAATTGTGTTCAATACTGTTAGTCCTGTATCTTTATATCTAATCTTTTAAGGTGTGTTAGTTAATTTTTATAGCCCTGTATGGTTGCCCAAGGGGATCTTATAGTAGTATAGTTACTACTATACTACTATGATACTTATCTTTCATAAATTCAAATTGACACTTAAACGCATTTCAGGGTTTGGCCCTCGTATGATGTCAGACGGTTGAACCAGAGACATAATAAAAAAGACAGACCACTTAAAGAATCCTGTATAGAACTTTAGGGGAGAAGTCTGTGACGCCAAAGATGTGTTTGTATGTACATATCCCACCCCTCCACCTAAAGAGCCAATCGTCTGCTTTATAACTGCTAAACCGGGAAACCTATTAAGCCAATCGTGTGGTTGCTCTGACTGTAGTTGAACCTTGCGCATGCCTAGTAGAAGTAAACCTGTGGGGGGAGGAAAAGCTTTTTAAACCTTATTTTGGGGCAGTCACCAAAAAGTTTCTTTTTTTTATCAGATTTGGCTGGTGATTCTATAAGTGCAGTTATGGCTCTCTCCCCATTCATTTAGATAGGGGCCTGGTCTTGTTAGCCTGAAATAACTGCCTGCGGGCGTTACCAAGATGGCTGCCGACTGGCCAGTCTCTTCAATGTTGTCTCTGGTTGAACTACCTATTTTCTCTGTGCATGTTCGCACACTCTCTTTACAGATTCATGAACCACATGAAGCACCACCTGGAGCTGGAAAAGCAGAATAGTGAGAGCTGGGATAGCCACACGACCTGCCAGCACTGCTACCGGCAGTACCTGACTCCATTCCAGCTGCAGTGCCATATCGAGAACGCACACAGCACTTCTGAATCCGCAAGTAATATAACCCTAAACATTTATAAAGAATAATATCTTACTAAGGCAGTAAAGGGCTTTTTGTAATTGTCATTTTTTTCTCAGCTAATTGCAAAATATGTGAATTGGCATTTGAGTCAGAGCAAGTGCTTTTGGAACATATGAAGGACAACCACAAACCTGGAGAAATGCCTTATGTCTGCCAGGTTTGTTGTTTTTGAAACATCTGTTTTACCTGTCAATGGCAAATATAATATTGCCAGTGACATTAAGTTTTGTTTGTCATCTACTACAGGTGTGCAATTTTAGGTCCTCTTTCTTCAATGACGTGGATGCACATTTTCGAAGTGTGCATGAAAACACTAAAGATCTGCTGTGTCCCTTCTGCCTCAGAGTTCTTAGAAGTGGTCATATGTACATGCAACACTACATGAAACATCAGGTATGTCATTCAGTTGTATCTTGAAGCCGTGTGTGTGTGTGTGTGTGTGTGTGTGTGTGTGTGTGTGTGTGTGTGTGTGTGTGAAACTGCATGACTCTAAAGTCTCCCTCTCTTCACCTGCCCAAAAGGAGTGATGGCAAACGCAAAACAAATTGCTGTTCTAAAAACCAGGAAAGAAGTCAACTTAATGCCAGTTGTATTATTTTGTACAGAAATGTTTTTTTGTATGTATTAATCAGATGTTTCTATTAATCAGAAAAAAGGAATTCATCGCTGTGGAAAATGCAGACTTAATTTCCTCACCAACAAGGAACGAATTGATCACAAGATTAATTTCCACAAGACTTTCAGAAAACCCCCAGCTCTGGAAGGGCTTCCACCTGGCAGTAAGGTCTGAGCTTGTCCATGGAAATGAAATGTACTGTAATTTAAGATTAGGTTAGATATTAATTATTCCAAGACTGAAAATGAAAAGCACTGTTTTGCGTTTTCTTTTAAATTCCAGGTGACCATTCGAGCCTCCCGTACAGGAAAAATGCCCTTACCCCTGCCAAATCAAACTGGTGTGATTGCAGAAATGTCCACTTCCAGGCAGATAGCCAAAGCTCAGTGCAATATACCCAAGTCCAAGTTGCACATCTCTACCTGGGGACAAGACAAATCTGCCAAGAAGGAGCGTCGCATATCATTAACTAATCTGGTGCTGCAGAAGCTCAGGTGATTCCGATTTGTCTTATTCTTATTTGGCATTTATGGCTTTAGATAAATGTATTCATGAAACATTAGTGAAAATACAAGTATTGCTAATTATATACTTTAAAAAGGCATTAACATCAGGTCAACCTATGGTGTTTAGAGACCATATGTGTATATCATTTTGTACATTGTAAAAAAAGAAAATATTTTGACCTAGTTGATGGACTTAAAGTACATGTGTGTTTTTAACATTCTTTTCTGCCTTCAGAATTGATGGAGGACATTACACATGCATTGAGTGTGACACAAAGATCGATGACTTTTTTTCTCATTATCCAATGACATCAAGTTGCGGTGCATGCAATTATCGGACAAGTTGTAAAGTCTCCATTGGGAATCATATGATCAGGTGAAATTCAAATTTATATTACATTATTTGCATATGTGGTATGTGTTTCAATTTTTTAAAACTTTTTTTCCTTTTTTACTTGCTAGATTTCACAGTTCCATCACAAAAGGCAGATTTTGGCGAATGGCGAATCGGAAAAAATCTTCACCATTAAAGTAAGCTACAAGAAAATATGATAATCAAATTATTATTTAGGTATTATGTAACCATTTTTTTGTTTGCAGTTTTACCCTTGTCTGCCTCAACTGTGACCTTCTTGTGGATGCCACAAAGAGTGACCTGATGACTAAACACTTAGCTGAAAGGCCACGGCACGTGTGCAGATTTATTCAAGATAAAGGTATAAGCCTTCCGAAACCTTATTAACCTTTTTGACTCACAGCCCCGATTGAAGTGGTTCATAGCAGGTGACTCTCGTGTGCACATGCATGTGGGTGGTTGTGAGCTAATAAAAACCATTAGATTTTGCTGCATAAAAATAGTCGCACATGCAAACACAAAAGTGTGTGCACGTGCAACCAGACACGCTAAACAATTTATTAAAGATTACACTAGATTCTAATTAACAAAAATGTATGAGGTGTTAAAAAAATACTGTTTTTCCTAATCCACAGATATCCACGTTGAAGATTTAGGGTGAGTAGAAACCATTGATCTTATTAAATCTCATTAATGACAATATACCAAGTCTAAAAAGATTAAGATAAATATTTTTGTTATTTAAGAAGATATGAATGTTTCACCTTGACATTGCTAATGACCAGCAACTCTAGAATTCATTCATGCATGACATGGAAGGTATGCATTCATTGCCCTTGTCAACTGTGTGTTGACGAGAGCTAACCCGGGTAAGTTAAACAGCTTCCGGGTCCACTGCTGCTCCCACAGAAAATTGCTAACTAGGAGGCAATTGATCTTTCGCCAGAAGCGAGTTAGCTACGGCCACCGATTTCAAGGGCGGGTTCTCTAGAATGACATGTATAGTGTCATTACTATCATCAACCGTAATGGGAGACATCGGAAAACTAACAAGACGATTTCAGTATTTCATTAAAAAAAATAAAACGTCCACAGTATCTTTATCTACAAAAGTACTACAGGTAGGATTTGGTTACAGTAGGCTAGTAAGTCCTATAAATGTACTTTTGCTTTCATTTTACATTTTCTTTGGTTTCAGTTAATGAGAAATATAGCTCATCAGAATAATAAATGTGAAACGATGCAGGCAGTAAACGTCTATTTGGACTATAGGCCTACTAATGTTTCTCTCATATTATGACATATTTAAAATGTCTCTAAACTTTCCTTTGAACAAAAGCTTATAGTAGATGAGGGGAGACCTACACCAGATTTAATTTCTGTACCAGAGGAAAGGGCAGAAGCATACAAAGACATTTTAGATTAGTTGGTTTTCAAGAAATGATTTGCTATGTGGCTGCGCTGAAAGCAGCAGGCTGTTCTGCTTTCCCTCTCTGCAACTCTTTTATAAAATAAAAATGGACTGTGCCCTTTAGTTAAAATATTACAGTATAGTATAATTGTATTACCTTAGAATGCACATAAATGTGTTTGGTTGTCCCGTGATTTTTCAGTTTATCCAAATTCGACTGCCGGTGAGGTTGTCCACACAATCGAATCCATTGCATACACTTTCCAGGTTTCTGCCTGGTTTCGGAAACTAAAAGAACTAGGTATCTGCTGTCTTTGTTACGTGTCCCATAACTATCTTTTTACCATTTTCACAACAAATTTAAGTTGACAGAGATACTGTGATGCTAGTTGACGGAGATTCTACAGTTTGTCAGACAAAATGGCGGATAGCAACGAAGCTTATTATATTGGCCTTCTGATTGGTCATATTGCCTGTCAAACTCCTGGCGAAAGTCAATTGCAAAATGACTTGAATTTAAATGTCAGACAAAATAATGGAGTGGTAATTATCAGGCAAATGCAGACCAAGTGATATTTGATTAAATCATACTTTAACAAAGCACTAAGGTCAGCTTTCCTAATATTGAGGCCTAGTTAAATTAATTGACCATTGTATAAATCAATTACACCATATAATAAACATTTTGTGCTGTAATATTTATTACATAATAGTTTAACTATTTTATATAAGTAAAATACTTTTGATGAATCGAATATAAAAGTATGTCCAAGCAATATAGTTGGTTTCCCTGGATATGTGCATCAGCTAATGAGCTGACGTATGTTTAAAATCAACTGTCTATTTTTCTAGGGTTCTTACATTTGGTGACCCATCAAAAGATTTAGATGCTATTGCATTAGCACCTACTGAAAGACCAAAGGAGGTGGACATGAAAAAAGCTGAAAGTGTTGAACCTGGAGCTCCTTTAGTTGAAGGAAACAGCATTGCACCTGAAAAAGAAGAGATCTCAGCGCAAAGATCCCCACCTCCACCTGATCAGGACATGGGAGCAACAGAAACAACATCCATTGAAAGATCCCCTGAAAAGGCCTTTGATGAATCATCACAGAGGTCCCCACCTCCACCTGATCCGGTCACAGGAGCAACAGAAACAACATCCATTGAAAGATCCCCTGAAAAGGCATTTGATGAATCATCACAGAGGTCCCCACCTCCACCTGATCAGGACATGGGAGCAACAGAAACAACATCCATTGAAAGATCCCCTGAAAAGGCATTTGATGAATCATCCCAGAGGTCCCCACCTCCACCTGATCAGGACATGGGAGCAACAGAAATATCCCCTGAAAAGGCATTTGAGAAATTATCACAGCCTAGTTCGTCAACTTCCTTGGTCTGTACATTGGACCAGGATACTCTGGATGTTTCCCTGGGTGACTCTGTTAGTGCAGGTGTCAGGGAGAAGGCTCCAGTTGAGCCCCTCATCTCATCTGCCTCCGACTGAAATGAACTAGTCAATCAGAGTTCAACATTGTCCCATCAGAGTTGACCAGGAGGACCACAATACATATAATAATAATAATAATAATAATGAAAATGTCTATGGAGTACTGAAAAATAACAGCGGACATACCTTTTTTAAATATTGTATTGTAGCTTGATTTTACCCAGGCGTGGAATAACCCTTGGCCTGCAGTGATTGTCAACATGTTCTCATGTTTTATAGTTAACCCAGTGTTAGGCTTGCCAAGTTTAACTACTCAAAACTCAGTTACTTTGAAAATATTCTCACCTTTCTTTCTATTGCTAAATATATGCAAAATATGTTAATGTGTTTATAAATAAAATATATGAAAATGAAATCCCTTCAATTAAACAACTTAATTATTTCAGAGCACAAAATGAAAACACCATGGTGTCTTTAAGGTTTTTTTGGGGGGGGGGGGTTTAAAGAATTCCACCTGAATTTGTATTCCATGACTACCGGTACTACTACATATAGGCCCTAAATGAATTTTAAAGTAAAATAAACACGCAATCCTACTTTCTTTAAACTTACACACGTGCATTCCATCATTTAACTTTTTTTTACTAGTTTTGGCAGGTATCGATCCTGAAGTGAGCGCCTTCAGGATTCCTGCATATCACTAAAGAAATCCTGGAGCAGAGACTATATTCTGCAGCATATAAACTACAGTATTATGATATCCCTGCATGACTGGCTGATTCCTAAACATTAACCCGATCTTTGAGCGGGCTAGGGACCATTATTTCAGCCAACATAGCAAAGGTTATCTCCTGGCGACCCTGGTTCAGGCTAGGATGA
Organism: Percopsis transmontana; assembly: GCA_025447815.1. Classification (NCBI taxonomy): domain Eukaryota; kingdom Metazoa; phylum Chordata; class Actinopteri; order Percopsiformes; family Percopsidae; genus Percopsis; species Percopsis transmontana. Next base: position 40,747 of record JAOEHI010052044.1, on the reverse strand, counting down.
GTCCATGATTAATCAGAACAGACAAAAAACAAAAATATATTTTGTCCAAAAATTCTAATAGACCTCACATAGCAATAAGCAAGACTGATATGACACAATATAACATGAGTTTTATATATGGTAAGCATTTATATTCAGTATTAATTAATGATCGAACTACAGAAAAATAATATAGCAATATAAAGTTGATCAACAAACTGGCTGGGTCTAATGTTAGTAAGTGTATTGATTTAAAGTTCGGTTTAATAGAAGTAGCACATTAGCAAAATAACGTGTGCTGGAGGAATATGCTGCGTTTTGCTTTTCAAAAATATCTATATATTACAGTAGGCTACAGTAAACAGATTTAGGTTAGCCTGTGCATGTTCTCCTACCTGACAGACACTCTTCTGCATTACATGAAAACTTTCAAGGACCCTAAACCTACATGGAAACCAACAGGATGTTGGCGTAATTTCCTGTACTAACAGACGCCGTGTTTCTAAGGTAACAGGACAAGAGAAGTGCACATGGATATAACACGATTTACAGTTAAATAAAGCAAAGTTGTATCGGACTTCAACTGTTTGTGTTGCGACAAACAGACATGGTAAATATAGTCTGTATGCAGAAATTAGACTTTGTGTTCGGTTGGATAATGTAGTAATTTGCTGACTGTTTACGTTATTCCTGTTCTCTTTACAAGCGGCGTAATGTGACGCTCGGTTCACAAGAACCAACGTATTCACTCCGTCAGGATGAACAGAGAGAGCAACTATCCAAACATATTCATAAAGACAGACAAATGCAAGCAAATCTAATGACGGAAGAAAGGATTGAGAAGAGGAGATATCATCGTAAGGTTCAAGAAGAGTTACACGAAAAGCAAGTTAAGGATGCTCTTCAAAAGGTATAAGTAGGCTTATTTTATTAATTATTCATCTACAGAATACCCAAATTAACTTAACGTATTATATCAGCAGATACTGTAAACGCACACAGTCATGAAAATAATTCCACTTAACTATCTGTAAATCTGACCATGGCTGTGGTAATAGAAAAAACATAGACCCGTTTGGACCTGTCTTAGTACTGGTATGGTGCTGCGTAGGTTGTAGGCCCGCGAACCTGCTCAAACTCCGTTGATGGAGAGTGTCGCACTTATAACTACACATTCACTCATCACAAATAGACAGTCTAAGCTTTATCGTCTCCTCTTTTCTACTACCGAGTTTAGAAAATATTTACAATAAAGCGAATTAAAAATTGTTTAATTTACAGGCTGAGGATGAGAGACTAAATATGAAAAAGCAACTAGAACAAGAAGAGAGAATCGCAAAAGAACTGGCTCGCATTAATCATGAGAAGCAAAGAGATGAAAAAATGAGGCAGCAAATTAGAGTGAACAGGTACAAGCACCACAGCAAACATTACATTAACTTAATTTATGTATTCATCTTCCAATTCCTTGAGAAAAGATCCTTCTCTTTGAGTTTTCTCTGCTTTAGTAATCTTTATATTTGAAAATTAAGCTTAGAAATTCGGGAGTTGGAGGTAAAGCTCAAGTCTGCATATCTGAACAAGGGAAGGGCTGCACAGATTGCTGAGAAGGAGGCTATGAAATGTGAGACCATGGTGAGATATTTCTTCCTTTAACTGTTAAGCAAGTCACAGTGTCTTAAAAACAACCATTTCATTTAAAATGTGATAATTTTACCCTGTTATATTAGCGCGAGGATGCAGAGTTTGATCGTAAAATGAAGAGTGAGCATGATCATGCCTGCATTGAGCAAAAGAAGCTGGACCAGAAGCACTATGAGCAGGTAGTGCAGTATCACAAGGAACTGGACCAGCAGCTGCAGGAGAACGAGCGCAAGAGACAGGAAGCCTATGAGGAGTTCCTCAAGGAGAAGCTTATGGTGGATGAGATTGTCAAGAAGATCTATGAGGAAGATCAGATGTGAGTCCACTGTCTCTTTCTATTGTAATTGTAAATCACAAGAGTCAAGCAATAACATACCAAACTGATAAATTTACAAATACAAAGGGTTAGGGCTGCACAATATATCGTTTCAGCATCGTCATCGCGATGTGCGCATACGCAATAGTGACATCGCAGGACATGTGATGTTAAGATTAATTATATAGCATTAAAGTTCAACAAAGGATGGTTCGCAAAAAATCTTCTGGGGACAAATTATTTTTTTTTTTTCTGATTTATCTTTTTAATTTTCTATGCAGATGCACTCCCCTAAAAAATTACCCCAATCATTAAATGATTAATCATTTCCAAATAGTTTTTCAAGTCTATCTTGTGAAAATTCCTGTATTTCTTTTCATATTGCAATATATATAGCAGAAAAAAAATATTGCATTGTCAGTTTCTTCCAATATCGTGCAGCCCTACAAAGCATATTTTTAAAAAAATGCGAGAAAAACATTTTAATATGGGCTTCTTGCAAAAATCAAAACCTTTTAATCTTGCAGGGAGAGGCAACTGAAACTGGAGAAGGTAAGAGCTACTCAGCAGTACATTGACGAGTTCAAGAAGCAACAGGCTGAGTGGAGACGCATGGAGCAAGCTAAGATAGAAGCAGAGAACAGACGTATCCTGGAATTTGCAAGCTATCAGCAGCAAATGGAAGGAAATAAGATGGCCAAGATCCGTGAGAGAGAGGTGGCAAAAGAACACCTGTATAAAACGGTAAGCGTACATTTCTCACCAACACCGTATAAAAAGATTAGTCCAAAAATAAAAAGTTCTCTTTAGTTGGCCACCCTTTAAAAATTGTCTTTTTTTTCTTCCTCTCTCTCTAAAAAGCTCACTGAGAAAATGGAAATGGAAAGGCAGCAGCGTGAAGAAATGGAGCGTGTCCGCGAGGAGCTTTGGTTGGAGGAGCATGCCGAAGCCACCAGGCAAAAAGAAATTGTCAGTTTTATAAATTTAGTAAAGGTTACTTTCAAAATAGCCCAACCATCTTTCAATATGCTTAGATACATATTTATTGGCACCATAAATGGACATTCCTTCGGAATTACCATTGTGGTTGAAGTGTCTAGTCCTGAATGCTCAGTGCTCACATCAATCTGATCCAAATAGAAAGAGTTATCAGAAAGTTTGGGTTCTGGGGGCGCTATAACAGAATCGAGGAGTGTATCTTTTAATGCAACAAATGTGATGCTTCATATAAAATCTTTTGAATTAGGTTAATTGGCAACCAAAGTATCCTATGTTATTAATAAGACAGCACTTGTCAATGTGTTCATATTAGCATAAAACCATAGAACTCTTAAGGTCATATTTTCACTGTTGTGAAGCAGCAATTATGTCTGACTACTCTCTTCATTCATAAACAGCCCAGTTAAAGTGTGTATGTAGGTGGAGTGCCAACGTATGAACTCGCCTTGTATTTTTTTCTAAAAGGAAGAGATGGAGAAGAAGATCCGACAACGGCTGATGTTGCAGCAGACCTGCCAGGAGCAAATGGTCTTCAAAGAGATGCAGAAACGGGCAGAGAAAGACCAAGAGGAGACCTTCCGCCAAACAATGATGGCCAAATATGCAGAGGATGATCGCATTGAACAGATGAATGACCAGAAGCGGCGCATGAAACAACTTGAACATAAGCGAGCAGTGGAGAAATTAATAGAGGACAGAAGACAGCAACATGAGGCAGACAAGGTACAGTTGGTTACAACAAGCCCTACATTCACCGTGTACAAACATTTACCTTTCTACAGACACCTATTGTCTTCCACTTAAAAGTGAAGTATTTGCAATTCAGTGCCTTCAAAATATAACATCATCTACAATTATTATTATATTATGATCCCAAAATTATCTAAATATTGATATTAGTACTTAAAGTAATATTTATTTTTAATTTATTCTGCTAATTTGCTAATTTGATTGCTATCCCTAAGATACATGAGGCAAAGGAAAGGGAAATTGAGCGGGAGATGGAGGCTTTACGAAGGAACATCATTGAAGAGGAGAGGCTGCAACTTCTTAAACGTCATGCAACTAAACTCTTAGGATACTTGCCTAAGGTATGACAGTGTGTTGTTTTAAATGTTCTATATGGTGTCTAGGCTCCGTGCTTGAAAGCAGTGTATGAACGTCTATAACTTTCTTTAAGGGCGTGTTCCATGAAGATGACCTTGAACATTTTGACGAGGACTTCAGAAGCAACTTTCGGCAACGTCAGGCAGATATCCTCTCTGAAGAAGACTGGGGAGACCATTAACCTGTATAACATTATGCCACTAGGTGTCAGTCTAGAGTTAGTTAAATCAGAATTTAGCTCTTTTTTTTTTTTTTTTTTTTTTTTAAACCCTCAACTCTAGCTTCCTCACCTCATACAACTTTGAGTGTCTGGGCAGCACTCATTGTACCGCGAACGAGGGGTTCATTCATGGCAAATGTCATTGAGAACTTAATATAGAGTTTAGAAAGCTACATGGTTTAAAAGTTTAAAAGTTCAATTCTGTTTTTAACAAAAGAAGCATTAATTTCTTCGAAAAACGGATGGTGGTGAACAATGATTTAAAAAAAAAAATCCAGTTTATTTATAAGTCTATATCAGATTTAATGATGTTGGTGAAATTATTCTATCATACAGTACAAACTGAAATCCGATTTTGTTCAGGTTTTATGCTCAATAAAGTCGATATTGTAAACAAAATTAGTTAATGATAAGAGACCATTAAGATAACAATTCTAGCATGTCCGGATGAAAACTAATAAAATCCTGATGCTCTTTACATTACACCATCCATGGGGTGCCATGCTGAAGCTGAATGCATTTTATCATCTTGTTCACTAAGACTTCCCCCAGTCAAGAGCTGTCATGAATTCCTCTTCTGTAAATGACAACATCTTGGCAGCTTCAAAATGCATCTGCGCAGATCAGAGAAATAACCAGAATTAGATTGCCATTCAATGTTCATCCATTTGCATTGATATACTAGTATGGTATATAGAATCATACCTTTTGTCTTTTGAGAATATCTATTAACTTGAGCTGTTTCTTAAAACCCACGATGAGCTCTGCTTTCTGGTTCTTCAGCATTTTGTTTTCAGCAAGTAGATTTTCTTTGTTCTGATGCTCTTCGTTCATCTTATCCTTCATTTGGAAAGAGACTTAGATTTTATATCTAATGTACTCTAAAACAGAAGATCAAATGATTCTAGGACCACATGCAGTAGAACATTATTCATAAATTATTGCATATACATTGTAAGACATTTAACAGTAACAAAACAGTGAAATACATGTATTTTACCTAGCAAGATTATCCTATATGAATGAATGAATGAATGCTTTATTTTTGTGACATGCCAAAATTAGGTAGTGTTCAATATAATTATATATTGCATTTTAATATTTTTTAAAATACAAATGATCTAACGAGAATCATTACATTATCTAGATATTATTAATACTGATAAACCCATAATAAACTGATAAACCATTTTTAAATAACTTATTTATATATTTGAGCTAGAGGACATAAACAAACATCATTTGTTTGAATGAACGTTTGAATGACTCACTTACTTTACTCATCTGTTTGGTCTTGTTCAGCTGAGACTTCAACTTTTCCACCTCCTCCAAGGCTCTGTTGAGTCGAAGTTCCACACCGCTTTGTTGGCCAGCTGCTTGTTTCTGGGCTCTGTTTAAACTTTCTATTTCCTACAGAAATTATCCATAAGTATTGCACAAGTGAAAGAGTGTGTGTTTTTCTTTCACTAGTAGTGTTGGTGGAAGTGCTGATGGAGTCATTAGATTTTTTTCAATTGTCATTAATTTCAAAATAAAAATAACATTTGTTCCAACTAGGGCTTTGGATCCTTTATATACACAGATATTTAATTGACACAAACCTTTTGTAAACTAGCCACTTGCAGTTGGAGGCCATCACACTTTTTGCTGGAGTCCTCTGCTAAAGCTCTTTGCTTTTCTATCTGTGTCTGCTGAATATTGGTGTGCTTCTGTAGCCTGGCTCGATAATCTTCAACCTCCTTTATTTTGGTGCAAAGCTTACTGTTTTCATCATCCTGCAATAGCAGAAACATCATCTTCAGCACATATACCAAGTTTAAAGGTTGGAAAATGTAAGAAGCTGCATGCATTTATAACCTTGCAGTATAACAACTTTAAGGCACTCTTCATGTGAGCCTTAATTTGATTACAGAAGCTATGTCCTTCTGGGTCTAGCACTGTCATTAATAAGCAAATTGATCATTTTACCAATAAAAGGTTGATGAGCTGAAAAAAAATCTGAATACCTTCTTACTACATTGATATGATAGATGATCCAGTTCCTCTTGCATAACCCGTAGTTTTGCTTTCAGAACACGAATCTGAGCATCTGAACACAAAAAAGCAAACCAAATTTTCAGTGCCAAGAGTTTTCAAAATAAAACTATTCAAGATAATATCCCATGTTGTTTAGCTCTAAAATACAGTGCAATTCCTACAGGTATATTTTTTAATGAATTTAAAATGCAGTATTACATTACATTTAAGTAATTTCTATGGTCTTTGATTTTAAACAATTTTCTGAAATCATGAGTTGATACTGAATGAAAGGGGCTTTTTTCTTCTTTTTATTTGATTCACCTGATCCCATGTTGTCTTGAATGTTGGATGTTTCATCTGCAACAACCTCATGATAGCCAGGATTGTCCAGCTTATCCTCCAAGCATCTTATTGCCTTTGCAAAGGAAAAATCTGCCTCATTGTCATCAAGAGATAACGTTGGTGTTCTGACAAAGAAAACAATATGCAAATTTTGGTGTTCAGTCTGTTTTAAACCTTCACATAAAATGTACAATCCAAACTCACGCTGTTTTATTAGAAGCCAGCTGTTCTTTTTTTTGGTTTCTAGAATGTTGGTTTTGTGAGACGGGTCTCGAAGGGATCTTTTTTGAGGTCGTTTCCTGAATAAAGAAAAATAGAATTGATGAGGTGTGTATCTTAAATATGATTTTCACAGGCAGATACCATTTTCTAACATTAAAACTTGAATCTTCCATCAAAATACCTTAAGACAAGAATTCTGCATAACAGTTTGTCTGGGAACTGAGATCCTAAAAACAAAGAAATAGAGCACATATTGGACTTCATTCTGTTGCACCATTTTAAATGATCTGAGCTCCATTTACAGTATAATACCTAGAGTCATCTTCGTCTTCAATGTCAAATACAACGTGGGTGGATATTGGTTTTGACAATACTTCATTCTGCTCCCTCTGCAATGCAATAAGCACAAGGTTCATCCTAAAACTGATTTTTTTTAAGTGTACTGTTCTAGGGGTCCCATGCCAATTTCTTGGTTTTTAAGCAGGTTATGGCATTATGTTAGTGCAGTCCTTTTCAATTCATCAATGACCCAATGAACATTGGTTTATTACTTACCATAAGTTGTTCTGCCTGTCTTACTATGTCAGCTGTTTTGGCCTCCAGTTCTGCATTTATAATTCTGATGAAAATAGAAATATGCAGTTTCATAGTGAAAGTAGAACAAGAAAAGTAAAATTGTGGTTTCCATAAATATGTGATTCAGATACTGCCCTAGGGTGTTTCAAGCTAAATTAACGTGTCCACTAAAGGTATACATTAGGACGTTTCAGTCTTTGCCTTGCACACAAATTGGTAGTACCAGTTTGGTAAAATTTCAATGATCCCTTGAACTAGTTGTTACTATAACAAACATAGTAGGCCTATTTAATATAAATAATTAAATCCTCACAATGTTGATTCTGTTTTTATACCTATGTGATAAAAGAAATGTCTGGAAATATTCATGATCACTTCTAATTCAGCTTCCACAGACCAAAAATATTGGGATAGGTAATCTTACTTGTAATGCTCCTCCTTAGCAAAAAGGTCTATTGAAGGCTTCTTAAGTGGACCAGGGGTAGACTTTGCTGGAGGTTTCCCCTCTGACTTTTTTAATCTGCCAGCCTTGAAACAGACACGAAACAGAAATACATTACTGAGAATATAGTTATTTATGAAGCATCAAATGATAATCTACCTTGCTCTTGTTAGCGATATCGCCATTCATAATAAACAACAATCACCTGTTGATCTACAGTACAGCGAACATGTAAAATGAAGAGAACCTCTAAATACAGACAAATGTATTTCACACCTTGGAATTGCGATACAGAAGCTTTTTTTCCACATTTCTTGCAGACATTTTTGGTAAAGCGGTCGCTGTTGCATAGCAACCCTATTAGCACCAATGTAACATAACCAAAAGACCAGAACGCACAGGCAAGGTTTGTCCCTTACAGGCACTTGTAGGATGTACACACACTCGTGGCCCTCTGGTGGTCGCGCCGGGTTGCGCCTGCACAATGATAGGTAGTTTTAAAATTCAAAAGATGCATAATTCAGGCTACATTTACCGAAATATTCGATTTATTTTTGTAATTACAATTACAAAAATGTCAAAAATGTCCGAAATTATTTTTCTCCAGATGGTATAATTCCTTAAATTTTTTAGAAGAATTAAGCGTTTCGTCAATTTACTGAATCTAATTGAAAGTTATATTCACTTATTAATTAAAAATAACTAAGTTCATGACGTTTGTGTCATCGACTTAAAGGGGGTTGGCGGGGAGGGGGAGGGGGTATGCACTGTGCTTCGCCAACCACTATACTGGTCTACAACGCACATGCTAGAACCAGAATGTCAGGGGTGCAAGGAAGACTGGATGGACACGTTTTTCTGTTTTCCGCGATCGTTTTCTACTAAATGAGTTTTGTACACATGCAAGCACCGTTTCATCTTTGACAGCGAAAATGTCGAACGAGTGGATTGGAATGGGTCGTCATAATCCTTTAATACGGCGTTGTCTGTTCCATGTTGATTGACCCATACTTTTCCAAATATCCCCTCTCCTCCCATCCTAAATCACACGGTGATGGCTGAGGATCAATGCGAGACTGGTCAGCACCATAAATCGGACTCTGGAATAGGTGCCTTACCTACTCTGGTCCCTGGACTGCAGGGCACTGAGGCCAGTACATTGCAGCTCAGAATAAAGAACTCCATCTGGTAAGCGCGAAGACACGAGATGTTCGAAATAATTTGAGCAAGCTAGTTTGAGTTGTTTTATACATAACGGATATAATAGCGGTTTAATAAGATGGCTTAATTGCAAGAACACACTTGAGGTGGCTTGCAAAAGTGCTACCGCCCTCGTCGCAGCAGTGTAAACAGCATGGATTTATGCTGGCTGTCATTGCCTGCTGTCCATGCTGGCATCATAACCCAGTTAGGAAATTTCGTTGGGTGAAAAAAACTGTAGGCTACACAGACAAGTAACGTTATTTACATAGAAAAGCACATTTGAAACCACTTCTGGAGTATGACTACTAGTAACATTGATGCACATAGTTAGTTTGATAAATAGTAGTGTAAGATAAAAAAAACAACGAACTGGAATCCGCCCCTCCTACCGTTTTCGCCTCCCCTCGCGTCTCCTCGCCCCACCACCTTGTTTACATTGGAAGATTTTTTTTTCTAATAGCATTGAATTTTATATATTTATCCGTTTATCACTGTTTGCGTTTATAGATATAAACAAAACTAATGCAGAATATCTATTACCATTTGCATTTATGTACAATCTCTTAATCTCCATCACACATTGGATACTATAGGCATGTCTGCCTGTGCCAACTCATAAATAGGCCTATCTGATAAAACAGAAACCATTGGTGCACCATCAGCCTGAATTATTAGTTATTTACAAACTGAATGCACACTTACCACTTAAGTTTACAATCTCATACACCACAAAATATTGGGGTGATTTTTGTTTTTGTGTTATGTTTTAAGTAGTTTTTATGCAGGGAAATAATTTGAGCCTCGTTGAAAATATACAGGTAACAACAAATGCACAACAAAATAAAAAATAGTCAAAACAAATGTATAATCAGTTAATAATCGCATAGAATTACAATAACCTAGGTATCTAACTACAATATTTAAATGTTTAAGGCAAGTCTTGCAAGCAGACAGTTATACAATAAATACATCTATACTATAGCCAATTTCATTCATATATTTATTTTTGTTTTTGCGACTAGTACTGTATCTAATTAAATGTTATCATATTGGTACAGCATGTGTTGAACAGGTTTTATCACAAGAAAGAGCAATGGAAACAAGTGGTAGCACACTGACCTAATGCCATAGGCCATAAAGGGAAAGTTATAATAGATAACACAAAATCCTCTATTGGTTCTCATTCAGTTTTTTGAGCAATACTTTATTGACTGTACTTGCCAAACCTGTCTTACAAACACCGGTGATGGTTGCCCAGTAATTCCCCAGTAACAGTGAGCTCTTTTTGTCATGGCTCAGAGTAGTCTCCTAATTCTGACACCCACCTAATAACAGTCCTTATGTTTGACCTACCTTAACAACCTGGTTTGTTAGCAGATTACAGATTAGGAATTTGGCCTTGAGATTCAGTTGTCTGACGTGGCATTTGATGTTGTTTCCAGCTACAGTATAAGACGGTTGTGTAATGGTCAGTGTATGCTTGTTACCTTATAGGCCTTTTCCTGTATTGGTTCTACACTTGACACAGTGTGAAGCGCATGATTCGTGATGCAAAATGACCTTTTCACATTCAAACAAAAACATGAATATACAGTATACAGTATATGCCGATTTGTTGGTGTGGTACTGGGGCTACAGACAGGTAGCGCAGCTTGCCGCTGGCTATACAATGTTGCCCTATTCAAAACAAAGGTAAACCAAAACATTCAATTTTATAACAGTCAGACTAATTTCACATCAGTGATTCACAAGCACCACAAAATGGATTGTATGGTGCTAGAACAGTTAGATGCAAACTAGTTTGCAGTAGTAGCAGAGGTTGGATGGACAGTGCATGAGAAGTGTTGTGGTGTTGGGGCGTGTGTGGGGCGTCGATTAACTGCTGCAATAGCCTAGTAGAAGAAGCTCGCATGACACTGTATTATAGTACTAGGTCTATCTTACCATTCTCCCACACAACTGAGTAACTACTTTATAAAGAGAAAAATAATGACCACAAAGTTACTCCAAAACACCAACATATATTTATGTATTAAAAGGCAACTACCGGTACTATATTTATTTTTTCAATCACGAGAGTGGACCTCTCGTCTCTAGCCTTTTATATTCTTAATTTAGACAACAGCAGAGTTAGAACATTTTGATGGGATTTGATCACAGACAACCAATGCCATAGTATGTCGCCCTAGAAGCAGGGGACTTAACTCCTCAACTATTTATTGCTGGCCAACACTGCTTCAGCGACGCTCCCCATGTGATATAAAATATATACAAATATAGATCTAATGTAACCATTGCGCAATAACTTAACATGTCTCACTCAAGTAAGTTCAATGCTATATTCCACTATGAAATCCAAATTGTATAAACAGGAAATACGACACATTAAAGTATAATTCTTCTTAAAGTGGATAAAACACGAATTCATACTGGAGCACAAAGCGTCTCTCTAATGAGGTTTGCTGTGCTGGAGAACCTTGATGCAGTGCCCATTTCTTTTTTACATATGACAACATGTGTTCTTGGTGCTAGGATGCAACGGCTGTCTCATACCGAACATACCACTGCTTTATAAATAAATATAGTTTAGGTGCAGTGCTCAAGTTACACTAGCTTCCTACTAATTTATATTATGTCTCTTTGTTTTCCAGTAAATCTGTACAATCAAAAGTGGATAATATTTTGGTGAGTATTCTTTTGATGCAAGGCCATTATTTCTGTAGTTTAAAGATAGCATTAGTTGGAGATTTTTATATTTTGTTTGACACCTCTCAGCTTTAAAAAATCTGGATAAATAGCTTGTATGGTGTGCACTTTCTAAACATTTTAAAGAAATAGAGACCTTGCAAGTCTCTGTCATACTTAATGGGGGTTTATAAGATCCGCTCATTTCACAATCAGGAACCTTTAGCAGAAGTTGTGATACCATAATGTTTGGATGAAAAACACATGTGAGTCCATTGTGGAAAGTTAAGAATGATAAAGATTTAAAAAATCTAATTATGTCAACATCCATGCCAACAGATGCAAAATGCAATCCACCGCTTGAATGTGTTTCCCTCTGACAATATGATTGACGTTAGATAACTTTACCATATGGGAATATAATATTATAATAAATTAACTGGACCAGCCTTTTATAAAGGACAGTCCTGTTTCCTGTATGCCATTTTTACCTCACTTCTCCATTACTGCTCACTGTACTCAGTGAATATTAACTTTAGCCATTCCTGAGTTGTAGTGCCCTAGCAACAAACAAGTAAATAAAAATACTTGCTACTGTAGTTTTCTATATTTCTTATAGGTACTTATAAGTACCATGAGAAAAAAGAATTGTGGTTATTTTATTGATGGTTTTTACATAGATAAACACTGCAGAGCAGTAGATCTGTTTGTTTGGCACAAATGGCCAAGAAAAAAATATGTCAGCATTAAAATATACATGGAATAAATCAAGGAAAATGTTTGTCATGTGAAGTACAACAGTGTAGGGATGTATTTGAAGGCATTTATTCTTTGTTCCTGCCTAGTGTAATCTTATTCTCATATCCTTATCTGTAATATAATTTGTGAAGGTTTTCTTGTGTTAGAAGGTCTTGAACCCAAAGGAGGTTGTGCGCTGTTTGTTTCATGAATAATCAACTCTTAATAGAATATACAGTATATTGAAAGAATGCAGATGTATTCTATCACATTTGATAGACAGACGATTGTCCATGATTATTATGCTTTGCAATTTTATCTTGTACACAAACAATATTAATTGATAGTTGATTAATAATATTTTTATTAATAATTAATAATAATTAATAATGTTAATAAATAATTAATACTAGCCCTAGAAGCTGACCCTATAGCAGCTGACTATGTACTGATCCTATTTTTTTCTTTATATTGGAATAGCAAGATGTGGAGAAGTTCACAGACATTGAAAAACTCTACCTCTACCTTAAATTGCCTACTGGTCCCAGCGGTAACAGTGATAAAAGGTAAAGAACAATGATCTATTACTTTAAAATATGAAATTTATATAGATGAGGTATAACAGTGTTATTTACTGGATTATGTTGTGGAATATGTAGTACCTATTGGGTATTCTAAATGAGATATCCTAAAATTGAGAACATGCAATGTGTCATTTTGGGCAGTTTGACAATTGTAAACAATACATGATTATTTTTTCTAATAAGACTAGTGACCCAAAGATGGCACTGCAAATGGAAATATAGTACAGCCCACACAAACATTCAAAAGCATGTGTGAGGACCTTTTTTAAACAATACTGGCTATAGATTTATCTTAGACCAGTGGTTCTTAACCTAGGGTTCGATCGAACCCCAGGGGTTCGGTGAGTCAGTCTTAGGGGTTCGGCGGAGGATAAGACACACCCGACCCATATGATTCGTGATGACACTCCCCCCTTCGGTGGGTTCGGTGAAGGCGCATATGAAACTGGTGGGGTTCAGTACATCCAACAAGGTTAAGAACCACTGTCTTAGACAAAATAATTATTAATTCATACTTACCTGAAAGTAACTGATTGTTTTGATTTGATTTGATGATGGTCTTTTTGAACGATTTTCAATTATTATTTTCAGTGAACAGAACTCCATATCATCAAGTCGCACACAGCAGATGCATGCATTTAACTGGATCCGCAATCACTTAGAGGAACATCCGGAGACGTCCCTCCCCAAGCAAGAGGTTTATGATGAGTACAAGTAGGTATCAAACAGTGAGATGAAGCTTTTAGTTAACGGTTAGGCCTTACATGCACCCTTAAGAAATTTAGTAGTAGGAACCATGCATTTCAATGGTGTGAGACAAAGGATGATCTTTAGTCCTAGTCTAAAGTCTTAAAAACAAGCATACATTCTGTTCCAATCATGTAGTGCATTTGTAGCGGTCACACAAAATCTAAAGCATATGAATTAGTGTTATATATATTAAAATGTGATCTTAGATCAGGGTTTCCCTAGTTCCCTGTATTAGTTCTATTGAGAATAGCTGATTAGACAAAATACCTTTTTATAGATTCTATACAAATATCTTACTTCTTATTCGATTATAAATGTCACCATGGATTTTAATCGATTACCAAGAAGAGGATTGTAAGAATCCTCTGCTACCTTTTATTATTTGGTGTTCCATAAATATTAGTCAATTTATTGAATTACTTGTTAGGTACTTTTATCTGGCGACTTAATACTTTTAAAAATATAAATGTAGCTAATCCATTAACATAAATAGATGTTGCACTGTGTGTCATGTGATGTAACATTAGAATGGAAAGACTGAGACAGTGATTGAAATGCTCTGGCACTGTGATGTAACATTTTTAGCTCTACTAGCGAACAGAAATACTGTGCTCTCCAGAAATATTGGCACCAGAGAAAAAAGTTTTAAAGGAAAGTAACTCCACTTGGTTCCTGTATTAAATCATACACTTTTTAAACATACATTTTTTATAACTCTTGTCAAGTACTTTTAGGTTTGCGAATCAGTAAGTTTAAATTTAGCTAATGCTATTGAATTAAGCAAAAAAAATGAATAGTCCACTGGGAGATGGGTATACTGTAGTAAAAGGGAAGAATCAAATGCTGGAATAAATATCACCGCACCCTAGTCTATAAACTTCTACCCTTCCTTAATTTCACGATGTGAAAAATACAGCATGCTGGTTTTGATAGTACCTCCACAGAGACCCAGTGGAGACTGAAATAACTTGAATGAGACTCAGCTTAGTGTATCTTAAGTTTCAGGTGTCAATACCTTGACAGTATATGGTCAGCAGTGTGCTCTACCAAAACTAATCTGAAAAGCCTGTTGAAAGTGGCTATAGTTTTTTTTTTACCAGCCTGTTTTGAAAGCTGTTATTTGTTGAATTTGATAGGGGTTCAGTTAGATTTGTTAAATTAAGGCTTTAGATTATGGTTAGCGTTATTCTGAAGGAATAATGTAGTATGTTATATAAACAATAAATAAGTACATTTTTACTTTTTAC
The DNA here is from genome assembly GCA_025447815.1 of Percopsis transmontana. NCBI lineage: Eukaryota > Metazoa > Chordata > Actinopteri > Percopsiformes > Percopsidae > Percopsis > Percopsis transmontana. The sequence goes on along the minus strand of JAOEHI010052044.1, from coordinate 25,674 downwards.
TGTTTTAATAGGTATTTTATTTGTTTGCTTTGATGTACCACATTTATTTTTTTCATTCAGTCACAAACACAATTGACAAACCAATATTCGAATGCCTTCGGTCATTTACCAATTCTGTAAGGTCTGGTCTGGTCAGGTCTGATTATTGCTATTGATTGCCTGTCTTTCAGGAGCTATTGTGACAACTTAAATTACCATCCACTGAGTGCTGCAGACTTTGGAAAGATGATGAAAAATGTTTTTCCGAACATGAAGGCACGTCGACTGGGCATGAGAGGAAAATCAAAATATCCTTGACTGCAATGGATTGTTACAGAGTGACCGCTCTCTGGACTCAAAGACCATCTGCTGTTGCAGTTCATAAAGACTCTAAATATAGAAGTGAAATGAAATCAAAAAGTCCCTTCTGCCTTGAGGGCAGTAGCATGGTACAGTGTCTCCCAGGAGAATCACTGTGATCTTGACCTTCAAAATTGTAATCTAACCTATCCAGCATGTATTGTAGTGTGGTACTGTACGTACGAAGGAGTAAGGGTGTGGAGCGTTTTAACCTTCCTGGTATGGAAATTATAGCATTTTAAAATTCCTACCTGTATACACGTCTTATTTTGGGTTAAACGTGATTCAAAGCTGGGCCATGTTTATTTATATTTTTACTAAGGCAACTGAAACTCAATACAGGTACAGTGCCTATGTACAACAACCTCAGAGGACCTCTCCTATTACATATATACTTACATTATTTTGAGGACGACTTAATTATTGTTGTAAAATAAATAAGGTAAATCAGTTCCCAAATTGTAGCATTTTGTTACATACATTGTACCTGAGTTCACATTACTTTAGCTATAATATTCCAACCAAAACAGAGTTAGACACTTTAATTATTTTATTTATTCACAAATACATATTATTTCTGTGATTTTGACCTTAACCCCAACTTACATATTGCTACAGTGGACTAAGAAAAAGGGCCTTTGTTCACATGCCATCATTACCCAATCTTGATTTACATAAAACCGGTGATGGAGTAAGTATTTTTTTTCTCCTTTCATGGTACCATTTCATAGTTAAACTATGTTGAATTGTGAATGTTGAAATTTCGGTATCAGAATGTGACATATACCTGTATGTAACCCACATATCTGTCTCATTTTACACCAGTGTGAGGCTTTAGAGTCCTCTGGCCAACTTTCCAGTGTTAAGGAGGAAGTGCGGTTTGCAGCCTGTGGCCTGGTATGCGAGTGGGCACAAAAGGTGCTAAGTCGGCAGTTTGATGCTGTGGAAGACCTGGCTTGCTTCCTACTCAACAGCCACTATATTAGCAACAAGTCTGTGGCAGCCCTCACCATTATGGCCGGCACAGGTACAGTCCATGTGATCACTGATTGATGATAGGGAAGGAAATGGTGACATCTTGTGGCAGTTGCGTCCTACTGACATGGTGACTTACAAAAGTGTTCTCAGCCAGTATAAAACATGTATTAGGGCCACATTGTAGAAAAAAAATCTGAGATTTTGAGAATACATTTGTAAGTTTATATTAATATTACACGTTTTTTCTCATAATATTATGACAATTTTTCTCGTAAATTATGACTTTATTCTCGTAATATTATGACTTTATTCTCAAAATCTCTCAAAACTATTATTTTTACAATGTGGCTCTAATACTCCATCGTAGTATACCACTGATGATATAACTAATGATAATATAATAATAATCATTAGGCAAATTAAAGGCATAAACCCTGAATACCTTATTGTTTCCAGGTACAAGGGTTTCAAATAAATATGTGTATATAATGTTCTTGCAATCTGTAGGAGTAAAGTCTCCCAAACCAACATCAGCATTTGTCCCCACTGCGGAGGCCCATTCCTTCCAGCCCCAGATGACAACCTTATCCTCACCATCTGTCGACGCAAAGCAGCAGCTCCAGCGCAAGATCCAGAGGAGACAGCAAGAGCAAAAGCTTCACTCCCCCCTACCTGGTGAGGGCCAGGCCAAGAGGGCAGATGGGGGGACATCTGTAGCAGGCTGCATCCCTTCCAGGAGTCCCACCCTTCAGTCACCACAGCCAACCATAGGCATTGTGGTTGCCGCTGTCCATAGCCCAATCACGGTAAAGAGACAGACTTGTACCACATTGAGTTCTTTGATGTTATCACTCTGTTATTTTATAACCAGATTCTACCTTTTTTAGATATATAATCTGCTTTAACACCTTAACTTCTGTTAATGCACACTTAAGTATGCGTGAGATTCAAAAAACATTATACATTATACTATTAAATTAGTTTTTACAAAGGGGCCTAATTTATTGATGGTTTTACTATCCAGGTACAGAGAAACAGGCAGCCGATGTCCCCAATTCCAGTGGGAACAGGGGACAGCAAAGTTCCTCCTATAAACTTCCAGGTGGTGACCCAACCAGTTCAGCCTGTCAAACAGAACCCCAAGACCCCTCTGAATATTCTAACTAGCCCAATGGGGCTCGATCGCACAGCTCGGCAGCGGTATGCCCAAATACTGCCCAAACCTACAGCCACAAGTGCTGTCACTTTACGCTCACCATCCACCATGCTCATCACCAACAGCCCGGTTAAGACAGTAATACCTGTTAGCTCAGTCAACGTCGTCAAGATGACTGCCATATCCCTCGCACCCAATGGTAGCACTACGGCGACCTCGCTTTCCAACACCGTTTTACGGCCTGCCTCTGCTGGCGTAAGCAGTTTTAGGATGGCAGAAGACCTCAGGCCCAGCCTAAAGATGAGAAGCGGTTCTGCCATTCCCATGCTGGCCCCTGTGGCCAACCCAGGGCAGGCTGCTAACACCAGTACCGTTGACATAGAAATGGAAGTTGAAGCTATACATGAGAACAGCCAAGCCCTAAGTCCTAACAGACATAATCAAAGGACAGTGGCGAATAGGGCCGCAGGGGCGGTGCCAAGGGCTGCCAGTGTACCTATACCTCAAACTAAAGGCTCCCTTGGACTCGAGGAAATGTCTTTCACTAAATGTGATGCTATGCCCTCCTCAAATGCTAACACTGTGGTAGCTCTAGACAGAAACACTCAAAACATCAATGATGAAAGCACTTTACGCTTGACTGTGTCAACTCAGAACACCAGCACTGTCTCACATCTAAGGGATTGCACTGAAAAATCATTTGCAGGAAACAGCAACGGATTATTATGCAAAGAAGGTTTCTCGTCTACCAAAGGCCAGAGGAAGCGTTCAGGCCTTAGTCTGGAGTCATGTGTTGCTCCAGTCAAAAGGTTTTTTACTCCCGAGAAGTCAATAGGGGGCTCTGGTGACCTGAGGCAGCTCCCTAGGCTAGGAGCTTCCATTAGACCTGAAAGTGCACCAGCCACTGGCAACGGCACTATGAAAATGAACTCTTCGGTATCCACTGAAGTAGTTGCACTCTCTAATTCCACTTTTCGAACCAGTGGCTTCCAGACTGTTGCCAAAACACAAAGTGAAATGCAAAGGAAAAATACTTGCACTGTTATGGAAACTAGCACCTCAGTCAGTCATGCACTAATACAGCAACACCAGCAGCAAACAGCAGCCATATGCAATAGCCCTATTCTCCAGCAGCATTCTGCTACTAGTGACCTTAGGAGTGCCATCTCCACTAAAGATCTGACAGGAGCTTCACAACCAACTTACACTCAGTCCTTGGAGCTTGCAGGCAATACACAAACGTTATTTACCCCAGTCACCACACCCATGCCTGTGACAAACCAGCCTTCAGTCTTCGACCATCTGCCATTGCAGTCAGACATGGAGTATTTTCCATTCAATGATGACGATGATGTAACCCAGGACAGCATTGTGGAGGAGCTGGTGCAGATGGAGGAGCAGATGAAACTCAATAACCTGCAGGAATTCAGAAACTGTGTCACTCTGCAGGGCCAGCAGTCTGTAATGCAGAGCAAAGTAATCTCCTCTAGACAGAGTATGACACCTTTCTATCATTCAACAACAAACAGCAGCACCACTATTCAAACTCCAACACCCACCCCTACTTCTGAAATAATGTCTGGAGTACGAGGCCTCACCAGAGAGAGCCCCTGCTCCCATATTGGTCATACAACGCCAGTGGACATTGCAATGGGCAGCAGTCACCACACACCAGTTGGTACCCCACACTCCAACTGCAGTAGCACTGTACCTCCCAGTCCAGTGGAGTGCAGAAACCCCTTTGCGTTTACTCCCATCAACTCCAACATTACTGGTTACCATGAAAGCAATACTGTGTCCAGCAGCCCCGTCAAGCCTATGCAGAGGCCGATGGCCACCCACCCAGATAAAGCCAAGCTCGAATGGATAAATGACAATTATAACAGCAGCAGTGGGAGTAATTCTAACAATGGAATGGGAATCCTCCCCAGTTACCAAGACCGGATTGAGGACCCCTTCCAGAAGCCCCATGCCTTTGCCATACCTGGGCACTCTTATCATTCTCAGGCAAGGCACCACGACAATCATTTTGGTCGACTGACCCCAATCTCCCCTGTGCAGCAACAGGTAGCTAGTATGGCTAATATGTCCAAGCGAGAGGGCTTTGCTGTGCCTGCTCCCTTGGATATCAGAGCTACAAACGCCCCCGCGACAGCTGTCGCTTTTCGATGTCGCAGCGTAAGCCCTGCTGTACGTCAGCGAAACTTAAGTGGGAACACAGGAAACAATGGCCCTGCTAATATCCCCCGGACAGTCGTATCGCCTTTTAACTCACCCGTGACACCTGAGGTGTTAAATATCTTTGCCAATAGTCAGACAAATCTTAGTGCGAGCAGCCTGGCCCAGAGGAGCCGCTCTGTGCCGGTAAACGTCATGATGCAAACTGAAGTGCTTTCCATGCAGGGTCAACAATGCAACAACAAAATCACCAATGTACTCCTGAGTAAAATGGACAGAGACCATGATGATGCTGTGCGGGGACTGGGTATAAATAATCTACCCTCCAGCTATACTGCATGTATGAACCTCACCCAGATCCTGGAGTCGACACACAGCAGTGCCCACCATCAGACCTTGACGACTGAGAATAAAACTAATAATACATACCAGTTACGGAAGCCAGATTACCTCATGAAAAATGCTCTGGATGAGCAAATGATTCTCTCTGCAGGGGACAGCCAAGTACAATCAGCTATGTCAAAGCAGCATCTACAGCACAGCCAGTCTATGCTACTGACCCAGAACCCTCAGCAGCAGCAGCGGCAACAACAACTGGTGGATTTTAGTGTTAAAGAGCTCCTAACTGACAACAACTGTACAACTGGAAATCATTTCACAGAGCAAGCCTCAGAAATGAATCCCAGGGGTGCAGAATTCCCTGGTGAAATCAGAATGATATCGGACCTCTCCAGCAGTATCAGTGACCTGAACACCTTGGACACAAGTCTTCTGTTTGACCCCAATCTGCAGCAAGGACCGTATCAAGACACTACTCCAGAGGAATTGATGAATGATCCACTTTTTCAGCAAATTTGTAGCGAGACTGCAAATTCAAGTGGATTTGATTGGCTGGAAAGCAAAGATCATCCAACTGTGGGATTAATGGGTTGAATGGATGTATTTAGTTAATGTGTGAATATTTTGTTAATTTTGTCTGTGTTCATATTTTTCTGTTGATCACGTTGTATTTTATAATGCAACAGTCTTGACGAAGTGAAATTTGTTCTGTTGATATGTCAGGGTGAATTGAAATGATCGTCTATGCTAAAAAACACAAATGCTGGTCATCTTAAAAATTCTCAAAAAGACATCAGATTTATTATTTTTTTTATTATGTTGGTGATCAAATTATTATATGATTGCATATGCTTATTTATTTATTTCATTTAATAGCCAATGGCTGTTAAACAGAGCGAACATCAAAACAGAGCGATGCTTTATTTCATCTAGGATTTTGAGTTTGTCTATTGATGCAGACTACAGTATACCACACAGTATCCAATTTAAATATGCATAAATATCTATTGGCGACAGTAGATGGAATTCAATGAACATGAAATTTTTTTGTCTGTTTAGCTTATCGTTCTGTGTAAATATGAGTAACATTTGAAGAAGTGCTCAATATCCGAATGGGTTAAATGCACAAAGACAACAATTGGAATTCATCATTTTAATTACTGGTGTAAAAAGAAAAAAATGTAATTATTTATACACAACAGAAGTGTATTGCCCTTGCACTTATGACCTGTTTCATTATAATAAAGTGAGTCAAAATAGAAAAATCTGTTAAGAAGAAATTCTTATACTGTCAGAATCCAAAAAAAATTATAATAAAATATTTTTATTTCAAAATTATAATTAACTTAAATGCATGGATGATAATGGATAGTGATCGGGGTTTAAGGACTATTTATGCTGGTATAATCATTCAGTGAAATCATCCAGAATAGTTATTGTGTGCATCTGTTTGAGTTCCAAAGGGATAACAGACTGTTCACCAAATACTGTAATATAATTCTTCTCATGTCTGTAATTTTAAGTGTGTAGAGTAGAGTATGTCAAAAACAAGCAAGCAAGCAGACAAGAAAAACTTGTATCACCTGCAAGTCATTTCCCTCTGCAAGTGCGGAAGGTAGCCTGTATGTTTGCAACATACTTAACTTGCTGGCAAAGTTTATTAGCTTTAATACATTTAAAGATTTCTGTCATTACAAATTATGCAGTTTTACAGTAAATGGCAATTATTAATTATAAGATCTGGAAAGGGCTTTTTTATACGGATTTGAATACTTGCAATGTATAGTATGTGCATGGAGGTACATTATGAAATGTCACGCATTGACAAACAAAGCCTAATAATTGGTTTACATTTCAAGTAGCAGAAATTATACAAATGTTCAAATGACATGCACTGTTAAGCGAGTTGTATTGCATATGTAGCACCTATCATGTTGCATTGACAATCTGTATTATATTTATTGTTTTAATGCCCAAAGCTTCTTTACAACAATGACATGTATGGTTTATATGATCCACTCTTTTTGACCGAGACTGTATTCAGTCAAGCTTGGAGCAGGGATGATATCCATTATGTGATCTAAACATGTTATAGTATATGATTAGTTAATAATGTTTCTATGTTTAGGTTAAAAAAAATTGCCCCCCTCCTCCCTTCTTAAAAAAAGGTGGAATGTCAAGTTCATTACTATGCAATATCGTCTTGTGGCTGAAAAGTTCTGGTGTAACCTGAAAATAATGTGCACGTTAAACAAATCACTCTCACTATGTAGATAAACTGCCTTTGAGTGCAAGAGTTTTGTTATAGACAACACTATTTTTAACTACTTTGGTGTTTTTTCTGGGTTTGTCTTATGATACTGTTAACACGTGTTTATATTTTATAATTAGTTTGTGAATCCGTACTAAAGCTTGTGATGTTTGACACTGAAAAGCTAGGAATAAGCAGGGATGTTTATGCTCAAATTAGATATAACCGTTCCTCCTGTAGGATCTACAGTAGTAGAATTACTGTTGCATTTACATTGCATTTGTGGTACAAGAAATACTCTTTGTCGTGATTATCTTGTTGCTGTGGTTAATGTACAGGAGTTTTTTGCATTTGGGAAAAAATTTATTTTAAACAGAGGTGCTCATTAATACAGGTTTTAAACACTTTTTAAAGCAATAAAAATTTTAACTATGTCAATATCTTTGAGTCAGTATTTGTTTTTGTTTTTTATTATTTGCAAAAATATATTAGAAGCAGGGCTTGATGAGAAAATGCTACATTTGAATGAGTTATGTTCAGTGCTGATTAATTAGATAAGATAACTTTTTTACAAGCATATTCTTTGCTCACAACACTGACGTTCGAAGAATAATGTTATGAGATGTTATTATAGAGTATTGCTGATATTTTCTATCATACGGCTTTACATTCAGCAGTAGACATTCAGTTATTGCATCCCACATCTTAATACTGAGATAGCGTATGGCCACTCCTAACAACTCTGACCTAAAGGTAGACATTTCTATCTATTATAATTGTACATTTTCATTCCTAAATAAGACAGTGCTCTATGAAATCAGACACACTGTACAAGAGCTTATGTGTTTTGTTTATTTTTTTGTTTAAGTGCATGTTAACATACTTTTATTTAGACCTATTGTTAGCCTGCAACCATTATTAAAGGCACACTCCTCAGTTTGTGCCTGGTATTAACCTAGTGGTTGAGGAGTGTAGCTACATTTAAATCCAAAGTCAACATATATACAATGCACATTCAGTCATTTTCTTTTATAGCTTTAGCACCTAAATCCTAGATGCGTACCATCCTTAACGGTCTGAAAATAAGTAGTTGTAGCATACCTGATAAGTGGTTGAAAAATGTTCTAATTTCAGGGTTTTCTTTTACCAATGGTATACCTGCAGCCTGCCACACTAAATAAATTATTTAATTTTTTATCTCAGCAGTATTTCCAAGGAAAGTCCCATTTCATAATAACACAGACAGATTTATACTTATTCATACATATTCATACAGTCGTCTTGTCACTGTTGGCCCCTGCCCTGTGATATTTTGTTCTGTCTTCAAGGCTGGGGAGGAGGAGGAAGAGAAAAAAAAATAGGAAAGAGGTGGAGGACAGGAGGTCGGATGAATAGTGACGACGAAACTCGAAAGTTGCTTCCTAATACAGCTACTATAGTCACCAGCTTGATCTCAACGAAGTTGCCTAACTAGCAGCTAGTAGTAGTTATCTACAACTGTTATCCATTTTGCTACAGCATTGTCACTTGCGTCGCCAAGGAAAAGGATATGGCTTCACCCGAAATCCGAGGACTTCTGACAGATGAGGTGACGCTAAATCTTTTACAGAATTTATGTGCTCACCGTAGTTAGCTAAACTAGCGTAATGCTAACGCGAGCTGCGAGCAAAAACAATTAACGTCGCTGCTTTCGATTAGCTAACTAGCTTGCTAACAAGGTTGATCATTGGTCGAGTTCATGTGCTATAAGATGCGTTTGATGGTAGACATCGTTACTATTTCGTCAATGTACATATAGAAACTTTTTGCTAGAAAATGAACGTTATTTGTTTGTTGACAATCTATAGCCAGATGACAAAATGCTCTATCGTTACTTTTTATTGGTTATTTTATTTTTTGACCATCCCTACATATGAACTCGATTTCAAAATGGACAACACCAGTTACTACTCCATTTGAAATTTGACAGTAGAACTGTCAAATCAGTTACGGCCTATAATTTCCTCTGCTTCTGGCCATGTGATCCTAATTAATTGGTCCAGTAACGTAATAGACTGAACTCGTGAAAGTGTAATGTAATGTGCTATTGTGGTGACATCATACAATGTAGTCAAGTAACGTTAGTTATATTTTATTTTAAAGTGATACAGCACATTTCCTCCCAAGTAGTGATCTATTTCTAGTTAAGCAGTTATATTTATTAGTTTCAACTATGGTTGGGCATTTTGATGTTGAGCACTTTGTTTGTTGTCTTTCCTAGGAGGAATCCAGAATTTTAAGAGTAAAAGTTATAGCTGGAATTGGGCTGGCCAAAAAAGATATACTTGGGGCCAGGTGAGTTACAGATCTCAATACAATACAATGCTGTTCGCTCTAGCCTATTAGGGTAATAGTTGATAACTGGGTTCAGTAAGTTCTTTTGTGATATGTGACCTCAGTAATAACACTGAACCAGAATATCAACAGTCGATGATTTACAAGTTGTTTTTATATGTACCAAATGGATTTCTTCAGTACTGAATATAACCAAATATAGTACTGTATATAATTTATTGAGCAGGTGTGAGAGGAAGACAAAAACACATTCATGCTAAGAATGGTAGTTTAAAGTTCTGGTTTATTCCCTTTTCTTTTCCAGTGATCCATATACCAGGTTATCGCTGTATGACCCTGTCAATGGAGAACTAACAAGTCTTCAGACTAAAACAATTAAAAAGGTGAATTGCAGAACTTTCTTGTCAACAACTTTGAAATTGTCAACAATTGTGTACTTGTCAAGGCAGATATTTTATTACTACTTTATTTTCTTTTGCATCTCTTATAACTAAGACATTGGACCCAAAATGGAATGAAGAATTCTATTTCAGAGTAAGTGAAAATATTTGTTTACATTTCTGAATTTGAATCTGCAATATCTCTACAGTCTCAAATGCGTCTTCCCTTAGCTCTACTAGTAACTGGAGATTAATTAATTCTTAATGTCATTTTTTAATCATACTAATTATGTCTTTCATTTGTTACTATAGTTATGTCATTACTATTGACGAACACCGTAGATAATTTGAAACCACTGAATTATAAGATTTTTCCCTATCTTTCAGGTTCATCCCAGGAAGCATCGCCTGCTGCTGGAGGTGTTTGATGAGAATCGTCTGGTAGGTTATGTTTAACAGATTCGATTGTTCTGTCTCTATCATTCTCCATTGAGTTCTATACAAATTCCTACATTCTGCTACATAACACACACCCAGTCAATATTGCATTTTTATCCTCTATCTATTAACAATGATTTGTCTTAAGTCACTTAGGGTTTGATTGTATCGGTACATGCACTATACCTGGGTGTAGTATAATCATGCTGCACCGACATTAAATGACTGAAGCTGAATGTTTGTTTTTCAAAGATCCTCTAATCCCAATAATGACATGACATTCGTTGGCACAGAGATTGAATGAAACTGTTTGAAAACAAGCGTATAAGCTGCAATTGAGTGACAGCAACATCAGTTTGTAGTTGTTTACTAGTTGTAGTTATTGTCCTGTTTAGGCTCGATAGCGAGGTGGCAGCCATAAAGACCACACTCAACACTTTGGCTCTAGGGACCAGCTCGCACTAAATATTGATGGTTATGAAACCATGTGCAGACTTCCATGATTGATGAATTGCAATTTGCAATTATGGAAACTGCCTGAGCTTTGTAAGGGGGTAAAAAAAAAATTCACTGGTTCTGTTACGATGCAACCTAATTATTTAATATGTGGTAGGTATCAATGAGAAATTGTGTGCTTCAAAATGTTAACCATATTTTATTTTATTTTTTTCGTGCACACGTCACTATCTCCACCACTCATAGCGTTTTCGGGCTACCAGTGGTGAATTTATGTGATGCTTATACAGACAAATTGTGATTTGCAATGGAGTGACATTTTGTTGAAACAAAAAGTTTTTACCATTGTTATGTGTATCTTACCAAAGCAATTTTAGTGTAGCTGTCTGATGGATGAAAGCAGCTCTGATTTTGTAAACTATTCAACGGATAAACTTGTTTGTCATTTTAGTGCTTCCTTGAAACAGCTGACAGATTATGGAGGCTATGTAGGCGCTCAGGCAGGATTACAAAATGTGGGAATGTGTTTTTTAGACTTTAGAGCAAGTATGAAAATACTATTAAGTCATGGATCTACAGTATCATATCAGTATTTTATCTGTTATGTTATAGCCTATTGATTTGTTCCTAATGCACACAAACTTTTTCATATCTGGAATAGTCTTTCTTTTTTTTTTTTGCACTAGGACACGTATTCAAATAAAGCAATATGGCACATATGGTTTGATGGCCATCAAACCTGAGTTTTAAGTTTAGTGTACAAGCACCCTTATTATGTGATGACTTGCAATATTATTGGAAACTATGAGTACCTTTTTAATAATGACAGCTATAAATATGGGCATCTTACACACCCACAGTGCTTTTGTACACGTAACTGAATGAGAAGTGTAAATATTACTCATACTTAAAAACAGTATACACACATTACACTTTAATTATCTAAGAATCACAAGCTTAATTCAGTGCTAAATTGTTTGTCACTTTGCTGCTATATGGGTAGTGTTGCAGAAACAAATTTTTTACAAAATCTTTACTAAATTCTTAATGCATAATTTAAATTACTCATGGTTTTGGTATATTATTGAGTATGTGGCACGTCCTACAATGTTTAAATTGTAGGACTGTCCTTCTTTCCTTACATTGGTCATGTTCCGGCTGATATAAAAACCATTGAGTTGTGTTAACTGCTCAAGTAACCTCCACGGTGAGTCATGCCCACATCTTGGCTTGACCACATTACATTAAACATGGAAACCAATCTGCAACCAGGCTGGTTTCGTGGGCTGAGGCTAGTTTTCTGAAATAGTCCAGCCTCTCACACAATAGGCTGTCATTAATGGCGAGGACTGTCAACAAAAACAATCTGGAAATCAAATTATTTCTGTCTGCTACACGAGATCTCATATTACAGTTGACATGGCTTATCATGTCATACTTCAAGGAAATGTACGTTGTACTGTGGCACATTTTCGTCTTCTCTTTCATGTTGTGTTTGCTGTAGGGATAAAAGGAATCTGAATTCTGTAGTTACTTTATGTACTGTAATGTCCACCACATTTTCTGTTTCTTTGAATGCATCAGCTATTTCTCCTGACCTGCTGTGGATTGCCAGTAGACTTGGTTTATTAGTTTGTTGACATTTGCAATGTGTATTGACCATCAAAAGGGTTCTTGCATATATACAGGCTGTGGAGGGTTTATAATGGAGCTGCTTTTAGGCAACCTAATCCCCAGTTTGATATAGAATTATGTCAAAAGTCATTCCCTTGATTTCCTGTAACCCAATATCAGTGGGTAAAAATATTTGTGGGGGCATAGAAGAGCAGAAACATTAGAAGCATAGCTGCAGCGGGAAGTTGAGTCTTGAGTAAGTGGCCTGAGGCAGACATTAGTTTACCAGCACTCCAGTTTAAGATGCAAAGTAGAAGACTGCTCTGTTGGCTTTTTTTTGTTATGTTTTGCTTTTCAAATGTTCTTTTCAAAGGGTTAACCAGGAGTCTGGCTTTTAGAAAAGAATGTTAGAAACTAGAGTGGTCTGGCTGGAATTCAGGACGCACAGTTGTGACAAGGCAAGTCTGTGTTGGGAACTGTGTCCTTCAAGAGTTGGTCCAACCAACTTCCCGGATAGACTTTAGCTTCTTTATATAAAGGACTTGGATTGCGGATTGCTTAAGTTTTAAGAGTTGTTTGTTTTGGTCATTCCTCCGAACAGAATGGCCGACCTCCTCTAACTAATAGCTGAGACCAGCCTTGAGAGGAATGCAGGTTGTCACTGGAGCTATTTTGGAAATGTACAGTCGCTAATGATTATGATCACAGAGCTGAACTCAGGGCCATTGCTTTGCTGCTCTTTTTCTTTCTAGCAAGTTTTACGATGCCACACTCACTAGTGTTTCAGAGATTAGATAGCTGAACGAATGGCACGCCGGCTCCGCTTGCATTTCTCGTCAAGGAGAAGCAACACAGACCCTTTGTCAGAGAGTTTGAGCAGCCATGGTGAGGAGAGTGGAACCGGTGTGAGCCTGGCACACAGTTCTGTCTACATGAAGGTGACTCCCCTGTCACAGGACGACAGTAACTTACAGCGCTACTCTTCAGTGTTCATACCCAAGGTTAACGCTGGAGCATGTAACAAGAAGAGTATTCTGCAAATTTCACTACAGCCCTGTGGTAAGCTCAGTGGAGAAGTGGAGGGCAGTGCAGGGAGTGCGGAGCCAGGGGGTTCTGAAGCAGGAGCAGGGAGTAGCTCTGATGGAGGTTCCTGTAATAGCAGCATGGCCAGTGATGCAGGGTACTGTAGCAGCAACAGCATATTTGAGCCAGAGGCTCCTGAACAACTCAGGATTTCCCAGGAGAAGAGTCTACCTCGCCGTAAGCCCAAGGTCCCTTTAAGGCGGTGCTCCTCATTGGTTATGTTTCCAAGGAGCCCCTGTAACACCCCACCTGCCTCCCCAGTTAGCCCAGTGGCTGTACCCATTCTCCCTTCGACAAGGGGAGGTTATCAGACATCTTTCCAGAAATCTGCCATTGAATGCTCACAAGACGACGATGTAGTCACCTGCCAAGGGTCCAACACCACACCACTCAATGGCCTTCGCCTCTTGAAGAGCAGCTGTTCGTCAGCTGAGTTCAAGGATGCCAAACACATGTTGCCGTTTGCCGGCCCTTTGCAGGATGAGTTGTGTAACGCACAGGACAGGAGCAATATACAGGAGCCGTCATATTTGTTAGACCGGTCAAATCGACACTCTAGCCGAGTGCTGCTGCTTTTTTCCCACCAGAGACCAGTGTTAAATGGGAAGGGAGCTAGGAGGGCTACTGTCAAAGTAGAAAATTCTGCGTCTCCGTACCCAGCTGCACAGTCTGAAGGTAACCTTGACCCACGCATAAAGCTCTATCGAAGTACCTCTGCTTGTTTGCTTGCTTCAACTAAACCGTCGGAAAAGATCCACAATGCCTCTCCAAGAGTTCAGGAAAGGCCTGAGGAAAACCATTGTCATCGTGCCATACAAAGGAGTATTTCCCTCGAAGTGCCCTATCCCAACACTGGAATTTCTTGTCATGTTTCAAACCCAAAGCTCAGCAGCCTTTACTCTCCACATGTGCACATTCATGTATCCCCCTGCTCTGGGGCTAGGGTCTCTAGCCCTGTTACTAATGTAAACAGTAGAAGTAAAAAAAAGGATCATATCCCGAGGAGCCCAGGTGAAAACACCAAGGTGAGGACTGCATTTATTCACTGTACTAGACTTGCCTCTTGCTCAACAGAGCTAAGGCTAAGCCCATCTGTATTAAATCTCACAAAATTAATATTCATTAAATATCTAGCTAACATTACTCTACTCTTCAAATTTCACAAAAGTTTTTTTAAGTCTTATTACATCATATTGAGTATAATACAAACACAAGACCACATTATATATTAAACAATCTTGTTTAAGTTATTTAGTTTGAATCCATTTTGTTACAGTAGATGACATGAAGATATTTTAAATTGTAAAAGTAATTATTAGGCTATTAGAAATTATACATATAAAGTAGTGTGTGTTTTACTTGGGCTTATATATGTATATGCGTCAAGCATGCAACTAATATTCTCCAGAGAAAAAAAGGTTAATGGCGTTATATTTCTAACACTTCCTTCGATACTGCTAGAGATCAAGCATGCGATACTATGTACGTCTAAAATATAATGATATCTTCCTGGAAACGTCTTAGGTCATTACCTCCAGCCACTGGGCCAATTAGTAGCTACTGCTAAGTTTTGTAACTGAGAAGACAGTTACAGCTAAGTAATGCAATTAACAAGCTCTATGTGGACAAACATTCAAAGGCATTTGGTTACAGTAATCCAGTTATACAATGGTGTTCAATAAAATGCATAGGAATAAAGGAAAGATGATCATTCTTTGGACTTGTTAGACTGCCTAGTTGTTAAAATGCACGTACACACCCACTTAATTTGACTGTAGTTCTAAGTTTTTATTATTCTGTTAACGCTTTAAGACACCAGCTGAACTATTTACCCTGTCCAATTATAGATGTGGGTAAACCAGTGCCTCCTGTCGATATAAATAAAGTGGCTCTGAATTTCCCCTGACTCCAGATAGTCTGGTGGGCTGTAGCACTGCCCAGTCCAGTGGATTCAAATTTAACAGCATGATACTGGAGCAGAGAGCAGTCACGCCAGCCATCTGTGGAGATTCATAGGGGCAAGTGAAGTAGGCAGGGTGCAACTCTGAGCATTTCCCAGTAATGTGGTGTGTTCCCTTTCCTATGGGTGCCCGTGCTAGCTAGTGTTTGTGAAGTATCAAGTGTCTACCCCCACCTCGCTCTCACTCTGCATTTAGCAGTTTGTCAAGAGAGAAGGTTTGCATTAGTAATTGGTTGTTGGTCTTACCTTTTCAAGATACATGTGAATAGTTTCATAGCTTCTGACCTTTTTATCTTACTTGTGTACTTTTGTGTAGATAATAATTATTTTGTAAAGTAATGGTGAATTAATTTTGTATTTTAACTTTGTGTAAAGTTAGGATAATTCTGACTCATCTATTTTGTAGAAATCAAATCACACCCTGCTTTGTTTACGTTCCTGCTATACTTATCACTCACTGGGCTGTGTGACGTCTGCCCTTTGGAAATGGTACTGTAGGCAACAAGTTAATAATAGTTGTTTGTTTAGTGTTCTTTTTTTATAATACAAGTTTTGTTCTTTTTTTCTTACCACATATGGTTTACCAGCTTTCTTCAAGCAAGCCTTAGCCATCTTCTCAAACAGTTACTAGTTGTACTGAAACACCCCGGATGAGCTTTATCTGCCATGCATTCATAGCATCACGATCCATAGCCAATAGGTAAATTACCAGGCAGTCTGACTATTTTAATGCTGCAAATGATTCTATATGCAATCATTTTATCACATCCTTTTCCACATGCATACAGATTGGCTTAACCTATACATCTATTTTAAACTGCTTCAACAAAATTAGCAGGGTCAGCTACTGCATGTCCCAAGTGTACTGCGGATTTTGACCTGCTGAACAGGCTGCTTGAAGATATGATTGCCAGTCACCGTATTAGTCAATACCACAGTGACTAATACAGTCATTACAATTCATCTTCTGAACCTGTAAACTTCAGAGGTGTTGAATATTGACATACAGTACTTTACTGACTTCAAAGTAACGATTAATCCACAGTTAGGATTTATAACCGTGATCTACCGCAAAACGGTTAACCTCATCATCAGCCAGTTTGGACAAAAGCTGACTGTTCTGTGTTTGCCTTCACATTAGATGGTCTGGTCTAATTATTCATCAATTCTAGTTTAAAGATGATATAAATACCTTTGCATGTCTTGTGTGTGAAATATTTAATGCAGCCACACCCCTTTTTTAAGTGATTTTAACATTTAACATTCCCCTTCCCCCTGTGTTTTGCTTCTTTATCAGACACGTGATGACTTCCTCGGTCAAGTGGATGTACCTTTACATCAGATACCGGTAAGTGCTATAGCTTGTTTGTGGAGGCTTGCTTGAAGTGTTATTTTGGTGTGGTATGTTTTTTTTACTGAAATAACCCAACTCATTAGTTACAATCATGCTAGCTAACTAGCTTCAAATTTGTTTCACCGCAGCATTCATTATTCTTTAACCTTGCTATAGCCTTTATGTTGACATGTAAAAGTAAACATGCACACCCTCATCTCCTTGACTTTTCCACTTAATTTTCTTTGGAAATACTCCCCCATCATTATAGTTCTGTTGTTTTATAGTACATACAAACCCCTCAAGTTGGGAGTTGTACCTATTCATTGTTATTTTAACAAGATGGTAATTTCTATGTCATACAATACAACTGTACTAGTTCCTCTGCTGTTTTAAGGCATTAAGGACTTCCTTTTATTCATTTTTTTCCAGACAGAAAATCCTAACACAGAAAGGCCATACACATTCAAGGATTTTCTGCTTCACCCAAGAAGGTTGGCCTTATTTATTTGAATATTTCTTTAATAATTATACTTTCATGTCATATGTCATACATTTCTTTATTCATCCACAGATGCTGTACAGTATGCTTAATCATAGGGTTTGTTGATAAAAATTACTTCTATTTGTTGCCATGCAGCTACAAGTCCAGAGTCAAGGGTAATCTACGCCTCAAAATGAGCTACCTTCCCAAAAACGCAGGTTCGGAGGAGGACATGGTAGATCAAACTGAAGACACGGATGTAAGTCCACTTTATGAAGCGTACATAGTAAAACTCCTCTTCCCCCTAGTCTGCCTCTTATCCCCACCCTCCTTATTGAGCCCTTTGTTACGCTTGCTGGCTCCCGCTCAGCTTCCTTCTGTAGCATGAACAACAGCAGTATAGCAATACCAACAGTTAGCAAAGAGACAAGGCTCCTTCTACCAGAATACTATCGGGTTCAGTAGCCTGAAGGACCATCAGCTCTATGCTGGAGGCATTGAGGGAAATTGCTGAAACAATGGCCAAATAGAACCACGGAGCCGAAAAGATAATGGTATTTATTTTTACAGCACAGACTGTGATATCTATGATAAATAATATGACATGCTGTTCTAAGCAATGGCTTAGAATTATATCCAACTCAAACCTAGACCTGACAAATGGCTGACAAAAGCAATAGTTTAGAACAGCATGTCAGTAAGGCCTGGCAGATTGTGTCTCCCCATGGGCCCTTGGCCTTCAGGGAATATGCTGACAACCGTCGTAGAATGATTTGACGCCAGTCCAGAGTGCTATTCCACATGCCATTGGAATAGCACTCAGATTGTTCAGATTGTTACCAAGTCTTCTTTGACTTGCAATAGGATGTTATGACCATGCTTCCAGTACAGTGTAGCATAACATTGATTTCATGTAATTTAGCCTGGTTGGGAGTTTCTGGAGGGCCAGGACATGTCGGGTCCAAGGCACAACCACCAGCTACCTGCCCTGCCCTCTGGCTGGGAAGAGAGGCAGGACAACCTCGGAAGAACCTACTATGTCAACCATGAAACGAGAACTACACAATGGCACAGGCCCACAACACAGTAGGACGTCCCTTCCCTCATTATATGGAGCTCATTATTGAAATGTTTGTATGCATATGGGGAGTATTGGAAATTAAGGGCAAGCGCCTGCTTGTGTGTTCGTTGCACAGAGACAGTGAAGGGGAGACACAGCGAAGACAAGACATTAATCTGGAGGCCCAGCAGGCTTTCAGTGCCCGTAGACAAATTTCAGACCAGGAGGACGGCAGCGACAGGCGAGAATCCCCAGAGGTAACTTTAACTTGCCTCCCATTCAACCTTGTATTTCGTGCCACGCGAGATGAGAAACTCTGTTTGTGCGAATCACATTACACATGCGATGCGTCACCATACTATTTGTCCACTCTTCCAGAGCTGGGAGATCATAACGGAGGACGGGTCTACGTTGTACCACAGTAATACCCAATGCTCCACACCTCCACCCCAACCATCTCCGGACCTCCAGCCCTACTGTGAGGAATTCAGTCATCTTCATGTGTCCGGAGCCGGCCCTGGCGAGCGCCGCACCTCCCAGGTGATGAATAGTATCCTGGACCACTGGGCCAGGGCTCTTGTTATTAGCAACCAAAGCTAGCTAGACTATAATTCATTAAACATCAATGAACATGGTGCTTAAAGGCTAGGTGGTGACTGTTGTGTTTGCCTATTGCTTCCCTGTGTTGTAGGATAACGCTGCTATAAATTCACGCCATTCCAGTCACAGAGGAAGTGCCCACACTCCGACTGTAGAAGAACACCCGGCTCATCCCGTGGTGTGTGTTTTTACTTATTGCTTTAATACCCCTCCCACTGGCCAGTAGGACCATGCAGTGGTGGTTGTCCACTAGGTTATACCTATGTTCTATCATAAAGCTATCACATCTTCAACCACTTCCTGTGGTCATGAAGGTATCTCTATCGTTTATGGTATTTTTATATTTCTGTCATTCAATAGCTACTACCTACCTCAGCTGGGCTGCCTCCAGGCTGGGAGGAGAAGCAGGACAACAAAGGTAGACGCTACTATGTCAACCACAACAGCCGAACCACTACTTGGACACGGCCCCTCATTCAGGTAGGCAGCACTCCTTCTCAAAGTGGGAGTTGGGACAAACTAAGCCATTCATATCTTGGGACCCCCTGCGTCACAAGCCGGGAACAATCTCTTCTTGTGTCATGGTTCCGACAGTTTAAGAACCGCTGCACTGGTTGACATACAGTTCCACCTAATGCACCAAACAGAATTTCAGCCTCATTTAACTTAACCTAATACTGCCAGTTGCTGAATTCCTTGTTTTAACATTGGACAGATAACCTCAGAGGGAGCAGCACAAAGTGCTCTATCCACGAGCCCCACATTGTATCAGCCCCCGGTATCCCCTGAGGTGTCTCCCCATCACTCCCCATCACCAGCCCCCGAGCCCAGACAGGAGTTTGGTTTTATGCCTGCTGGGTGGGAGGTCCGCAGTGCTCCAAATGGAAGACCCTTCTTTATTGACCATAACACAAAGACCACTACCTGGGTGAGAAGTTTTACAGCCAAATATAATGTTGGATTATTGAAGCTAATTATGGTTTTGTCGTGATTATTCCAACTGTCAAGAGCAGAGAGAAGCAGTTGTCAGATCTAGGTTTGGGTTGGTTATAATTTCTGGAACCCATTAGCAGGGAATTCCAAAAATACCTATCGGTTACCATACGGCACCGACTCAACTCTGCCACATAAAGTAATAGTAACCCAGAGTAAATGTGTGCTATGGTCTGTGTATGGAGCAGTGTCATTTTGCAGCCAGCCTGTTGGGCATTTTGGAACCTTTGGAAAGTGTAGGCTATATCAGCAGGATACAATTTAATCTATACCAATTGCAGTGGATCTACAAGTGTCTAGCTTAGCTACCTAAATTACTACGCAACTTTATGGATGAGGAGTCTGCATACTGAACTGAGGAGTCTGCATAAATACAAAAATAAATACAAGTGAAAGGTAAACATAAATACATTGAAGTGAAAGGTAAACATACATTTAATTTCTTCTCATTCAGTGCTGTGTTTTGTGGTGAGAACACAGAAGAAATTACCAATGATCACATGCAAAAAACTGATCTCTCAGATGCAGTGGCGGTTGACCGATAGAGGGGGCTAGGGCTCTGCACCTCCTGCTCTAAATAACATTGAAATTAATCCGTTTTTATTGTTTTTATTTATTAATAATTGTAATTATATGATAAAAAAATGTGTGATCAATGAGTAGCTTGCAGTGGTATTTTCTGCAATAAAATGAAGTTAGAAGTTAGAGACTGCAGCAAGTCTAGGAAAGCCTGCCATTGGTAAATGTAGGCTTGTGCCAATCGGTTTAGCCTGTGCATTCTATCACCTTTCTCCACAATAACAATGTTCCTTTTTCCAACACTACTCAGTGTTCGTGGACCTCTCAGTTTACAGATTAAACTCTGCAGCACACAGCACACAAGTGGTTGCATTACATGCTTTGTCACCATTCTTATGGGGAATAAGGGGTATCTACATTTCTTTATATAGTTTGATAATATTTGAGAAATTATACCAAATATTTATTCTTGAAATATGAATTGATGCCAAGCCTACCTATTAGGCCTTCTGCAAAAGTCCTGTACTGTAAGCATGTTTAAAAAAACAATAACAATGGCTGTAACCTGATACATGATGCACCTATTGCAGCAGTAAATCTTTCTCGTATTTGACTCAATGATCGGTTTGTCTGCAGGATGATCCCAGACTAAAGATTCCTGTGCAAATGAGAAGGAGGCCATCACTTGACCCAGCTGATCTCGGTCCATTGCCAGTAAGCACATCAATTACATTCTGCGGAAAACTAAAAGATCAATGGGAATGAAATATCTAGTGACACCAACTTTGTTGGTCTGCCGTTTTCTTAGCCTTGCTGGGAAGAGAGGATCCACAGTGATGGCAGAATATTCTACATAGATCACAGTGAGTATGACTTTAATACAGAGACCTCATCTTAGGCACTGATGTAGTACTAATGTTAATAAACGTATTGTTCTGTTTGTCAGATACTAGGACCACACAATGGGAAGATCCCAGACTACAGAACTCATCCATAACTGGACCAGTGAGTATCATTTTAGTGGCGGGATCTCAGCTCTGTAATATGACCTGAGCTTAGAATCAAGTCTAGTTGTCTGGGTGTTGGACTCCCAACCGGAAGGTCGTGGGTTCAAGCCCCAGAGTTGGCCTACCTGTAAGCATCCTTTAGCAAGATGCCTAACCCCTATCTGCTCCATGTAATCAGCATGTATTTGTAAGTCACTTTGGATAAAAGTGTCTGTAAAATGACCTAATTGTAATTGTAATTGATTCATATCTGGTCGTTGAACCCTGCCTGCCCCTTGTCAATTGCAGGCTGTGCCTTATTCCAGAGATTACAAGCAGAAATATGACTACTTCCGGAAGAAACTGAAGAAACCGGTAAGGATTAAAAGACCACTCTGTTTAGGATCATAAATATAATTTGAATGCACGTTTATCCTTGGAGATACGGTTATGTTTCCACTATTTCTGATGTCACGCTCATTGTTCAAAAAGTATGACAACCATTGGTCTAGGCAATGGTGGAGTTCTCTTACTAATTTCACATTTATGCTTCATCAAAATCTCACTATCACTAGGCCGACATCCCCAACCGCTTTGAGATGAAGCTCAGGCGGAACACTGTGCTGGAGGATTCGTACCGCCGCATCCTGTCAGTGAAGAGAGCCGACTTCCTGAAGGCCCGACTGTGGGTAGAGTTTGAGGGAGAGAAAGGCCTGGACTATGGGGGCGTGGCTAGGGAATGGTTCTTCCTTATCTCCAAGGAGATGTTCAACCCTTACTACGGGCTGTTTGAGTATTCTGCCACGTGAGTCTACATGTCCTTTTCATTGAGTCAGTACAGTTGGAAGGTAGAGTTCGGATATTTAGAAGCAATCTCTTTCACAGCCTCTTCCATCATTATGAAAATTTGATAAATAATACATATGTTTTTTTTTCATTTGACCTGGGGAAAAAGGAAAAATTTAGGGAACATTTTAAATTTTTTTATTTCTTCCTTTTATTAATTTAATATTTAATTAAAATGTTTCTCTTTAATATGATATGTATTTCAGGGATAACTACACACTGCAGATTAACCCTAACTCAGGTTTATGTAATGAGGACCACCTGTCCTACTTCAAGTTCATTGGCCGTGTGGCAGGCATGGCAGTGTATCACGGCAAGCTTCTTGATGGTGAGCATGCTCACTCGCTATTATAACTATTTCTGAGCAGCAACACCTGGATGGATAACATTGAATTTGACATCTGAAGTTTGTATTTTTCAAAGCGTTCTTCATTCGTCCATTCTATAAGATGATGCTGCAGAAGCCAATCACTCTGCATGACATGGAGTCTGTGGTGAGTGTGCTTTGATGCATGTAGAGGTTAAAGCGATACTCTTTTATTAATTTTTTTATTTTATTTTTTGGGGGGGGCATTTTGGCAATACCTACAGTGAAGATGAGGTGTGTTTTTTCTTTTTCTTTTTCTTGTTCATCACTGTTCACATTTACCAATTTACAGTAGAAATAATAATTTAAGCACAAAACATGTTATATATCTACAGTATATCATTGAGATAGATATGTGGGGCAGGATTCTGTAGGTTAGTGGTCAGGAGGGTGGCCCACTCTCAACAGAAAGGTCATGGGTTGACATGCCCCAACAGGCATCCTTGAGCAAGACACCTAACTCTTACCTGCTCCTGTAATACTTGTGATTGTACTCGCTGTAAGTCACTTTTGATTAGAGCGTGTGCTACTGTAAAGTGTTTACATTGGAATTGAAAATAATGTGCATGTTAAACCCTTGACTCTGTAGCTCCCTTACCTCAATATTAAGTCCTCAAGCTGACATTCACTGTGAGTTAACCCCTCGTGCACAGTAGGTGCTGGAAGAGTTCATCCACCATTCACTTCTATTGTTTCACAAAAACATAATAATTTTTAGTATGTATTCGGAAGTTTTTTTTAATAGATATTTCAATTTTATTTCAATTTTAAATCCAAAACATAAATGTCCTAAAATAAAGACCACACATTACTGATTCTGCAAACTGGAGTAACATAATAATACATCCTAAAGAGTAGAGACGGCAATTAGCTTTGTAGACAGGTTAGAAGTATGCTTTTGAGAGACAATAGTAGTGAATGGTGGATGAAAAAATCTGTTTTGGATAATTATATTTTAATAATAATTAAATATATAGTTTATTTATTTTATTATTTTATTTTATTTTTTTGCTGAACGTCACCCGGAAGAATTAATATAGAGGTAAGGAAGCTACAAAGTTGAGGGTTTAACAAAAGTTCAGTTTCCTTTATAAGGTGTTTTAACATTTGTCTCTCCAGGACAGTGAGTATTTCAACTCCTTGAAGTGGATTTTAGAGAATGATCCAACAGACTTGGATCTGAGGTTCACTGTTGATGAAGAGCTGTTTGGACAGGTCTTCATTTATTTATTAATTTATTTTAATATTTTCATTTTTAAATCTCCTTAGTTTCAAGATCATTGATACAGTATGTGCAGTGCTAAGACCCAGGTTCTAGTATTAGTATCATTCATGCTGACCTATTTGCATCTGTCTTGTTTAGACACACCAGCATGAACTAAAGCCGGGCGGCATGGAGATTGTAGTCACTGACGAAAACAAGAAGGAATACATCCAGTAAGCATCATGGATCAGCTACACAGAGAAAGCACTCTTCACTCGCCTGTTCTTGTGGAGTTCACCCAGTCGGACAACAGTGCGTATGCTAACCTTGTCTGTTCTGTTTATTTACAGTCTTGTCATGCAGTGGAGGTTTGTGAACAGGATCCAGGAGCAGATGACAGCGTTTAGGGAGGTAAATAATTATGCCGCCGCGTGTCATAATATTAGTAGTCATGGTTGCTTAAAGAATGATTCAATATTTTTTTTTCTCTCCCCGTTGTCCTAGGGATTCTTTGAGTTGATCCCCCAAGATCTTATCAAGATCTTTGATGAGAACGAGCTGGAGGTGGGTTTCGCTCTACTGAGTCCGTTTTCAGGCAAATGAGTAATGATAACGGATGGTCATGTTTTCTGTGCTTCAGCTCCTCATGTGTGGTCTTGGAGATGTGGACGTGAACGACTGGAAGGAGAACACCAAATATAAGAACGGCTACTGCCCCAACCAGCCTGTCATCCAGTGGTTTTGGAAAGTAAGACCATTTTACACAACCTGAGCAAATAGCCTAATCTATGAAGCAGAATCTAAATATGAACTCAAATTGCTTTATTATGTAAACATAATTTACATAATAATTTAATAATTTGCATGATGTGCGTTTTACGGCTGTTGTTGTCTTTTGTCATAGACGGTATTGCTTATGGATGCAGAAAAGCGTATCCGTCTTCTGCAGTTTGTGACAGGCACATCCAGGGTCCCAAGGAATGGCTTTGCTGAACTCTATGGTGAGTGTGACTTGAGTAAAGTTCTGTGAGATTCAATTTCCATTTTATTTTTTAATTTAGTCTTTATGGTCATATAACTATTTATACATTCATGTGACATCACTACAGCATACATATTCCGATACCCCAGGTTGTCCTGAAATTTTTGTTATATATAACTTGTTTTGGATTACAGGGTAGAGGTTATACAAGCAGTATTACACAAGGAGACCAGGCAAACCAAAAAAAGGATAAAATGCCTTGGATTTCAAGGGGTTAAGGGTTCATAGCATGTACAGAGAGGGTCCAACAATGTTTTAGTTACATATGGTGGGTTCATTGGAAGGGCAGCCTAAATCAGACTAAATACTAAGAGGAAGTTCATTGGTTTAGGTACATTGTGTATATATATGTTATCTCTATACAGCTGTATACTGTATATCACTATACATAATACACTATATCAACCTAATTTTTTTTACTCCCCTCTCTGCTACATTTCTGTTCCAGGGTCTAATGGACCACAACTGTTTACCATTGAGCAGTGGGGAACACGTGATAAACTACCCCGAGCCCACACCTGGTGAGAGTACATTATAGAGATTATCTTTAATAGATTCACTCATTCAGTTGTATATCCAATTCACACATTACCTTTTACTTTCACCTTTTTTAAAGCTTCAATCGACTGGACCTGCCTCCGTATGAGTCCTTTGAAGAACTACGGGAGAAACTTAACATTGCCATAGAGAATGCGCAAGGCTTTGATGGGGTGGACTAAGTCGTTCTTTAGATG
>JAOEHI010052043.1:0-17398 GCA_025447815.1 Percopsis transmontana | reverse complement strand
GCTGGAATTTTCAATTTCCTTGCGGGAGTCATCCCAAAGGATTAATAAAGATAAGTCTAAGTCTAAGTCTAAGTCTAGTTAAAAGTCATAGAAATTTATTATTTTTATCAATGTGTCAGTTTTTATCAGTTTATCAGCGCGTGCTTGATCTGATTTTGGAAGATAATGCTGATCCAAATGGTACAAAATGGAATCTAGGAATCTGGAACACTCTGTCATGTCTGGAATAATCTGGTCCAATCAGCTGCCACAGCTCGATCCGCCTGCATCCTCTTTGCCATTCTACTAATCTCCCCGGAGATCAACATCAGGTGAAAGACAGATGTAACATATATACAACAGTGTCTCTGCTTCCTTTTAGAGTTTGCTGGAATTTCTCCTTTGGCAAACACCGGCCTATCGGCTAAGCCCTCCGGAAATGCAGAGCAATCATAGATCCCTCTAGTAGCATTGCTTTTCAGAAGGCATCTGTTCTCGGCTGCCTGTCACGCCTTTCATCTGATTTGACACTGTGTTGCAAAACTTTCTCAGACAGTTTGTTGTTAGGTTTTTTTTGTTGTCCAACCATCCAATAATGCTAGCATTTCCTTGTGTTTAAACTATAGGCCTACTATAACTCTTTATTTCTGTGTAATGGAAGGTCAACACATGCCTCACAATGGCTACCTATTAGCTTGATGATTAAGTTTGTGGTTTTATTAATCACCTCTGGGTGAGACATTTTATCTGGACTACAGTGTAATATCCAAAGGCAAAATCAAACTAGTTATGCTGTTGATTGGTTACCTTCAACGGGAGCATGCATATGACGCATACGCCATTAATAGACATCTGTTTGACAATTAATTATTTTAATTGTTGGTTTTATTTAGGCGTACTTCTAAACCACTTTCTATGCCAATGTGGGGCCACCTATGTCTCCAGCCTTGCCAGGAATGGATACCCTCCTCTAAAGCTGGAAATAGTCCAAACACAAAATAGGGCCTAGGCCTACTATATTTTCTTGTGGGGTCAAATTCACAGCAGAAAGTGTCTATCTCATTGTTTAATATGAATAGGTTTTTGCATGATTTAACCAAACTCCCTATTTCACAATAGATGTAGGCCTAATATTCCAAATGTTCATAACCACCAAATATGTGGAATGGTAGCCTATATTGCATATTACAGTATTGAAAGAGTTCAAAATTTTATTTCAATGAACATCGTTAGTGCATTTGGTCTAGTAGGCTACAGTAGTAATAGCCTAGCAGACAATCAATGGAAATACAGTAGGCCTAGCCTAACATGACAAAGAAGTAACTAAGTGAAATTGCGTAGGTAGGCATAGAAAGAGGGTAAACCTATTGTAAATAGCTTAACTAATGATGTAAGCAGTAAAACATTGTGATGAATTTGTCTTTATTATTATTATTATTTCTATACACGATGTTAATGATGCTAGTCTAACGCTAGTTAGAACTGACACTGACTGACTGATTTTCCCCACATTGGCATAGAAAGTGGTTTAGTAGTAAGCCTAAATATAGCACTTTTGTAAAATGATGAATAAATTAATAAAACACTAATGTAACACGATGTATATAACTGCTAATTTTCATGCTCTTTCTTTAAATTGTTTATCCATCCACATATTTACACGTGTTACATGTGTTCAATTACTGCTTTTATTTTTTGTGAAAAAGATTTTTTTCAATGGTTGCAGCAGTTATAGTATATAGTTGAATCAGTAGCAGCCATGGCAGCAGTACTAGTAGCTGTAACATTATAGTAGCAGCAAATTGCTAATAGTAGCAGTGTGGCGGTGTTAGGCTGACCCCTTGTGGAATTTACACAAACTACACGATTTCACTTACATTTAAATAGATTTGAATTTGAATTGCTCTTTTCCCAGCTGTACCCTTGGCTACAGTGCTTTACAGTAAAACGTTGGTTGCTGATCTGATGGCTCAACACACAGAGAACAAAGAGAGTAATTACCATTTATGAATGAACAGTTATGAAATGTAGCTATCCGACAGACCCATGTCTCTAGGTTATTGTTCTTCCTATATAGAATTGTGTTTCTCATTGAGTATGACAGGGCAATTGCAGACAAAACGTACCTACACTGTCAAAATATTGTGATAAACAGAACATCTAAAGTATAAAAATGTCTTCTCTGGAGTCTGGAAGTGTAATACAAGTCCAGAGGTAAACAACAATCACCTCACAGGCAGTGTTAGTTCCGTGCTCTCCTCACTGAGAATCTGCCCAGTGTCAGGACATTTGAGAGCCCGCAGATGGTACCAGAGCCACACAATGTAATCTGCAAGTGTGACAGCATTAGTGCCGAATGTTCGGAAGACATTTATTTTAGCTACTGCTTTGTTGTAAAGTAACTTTGTCGTCAATAACTCCCAAATATGTACTTAATCGGAATAATTTACAATCATGCCATGGAACATTTCAAAAGGGTACAATATTTATCTGCAAGTGAAGGTCAGTCAGTAACACTTCTGTGGACTTGAGCTCCTTTGATTATGACACTGCAGATAGCTTTGAACGTCGGGACTGTTAAGTAATGTCTGTCACGTAGCACATGTAGGCTATCTATTGTACATGGAAGTCAACTCTGATAGGTTGTCAAAACAAAGTGATTTCAGGATTTCTTTTTTAAATTACAGAAAAAACTGTAATTTTATTGAAAACTCTGACACCCTCTTCTAACCTTGCACCCTCTTCATTCCCCATTTAGAGCGGGGGAATTAAAATACACACAGATGCACATTACAGTGAGTAGAAAGCTTCTAGTCTGGAAAGTGTACAGGACAGTGAAGCACTTTCACATTAGTTTAGCGTGCACACACAGACAGGGCTGTTCTGCCCCTGCAGCTTATAGGCTGCACAACTCCAAATATACAGATCAAAAACCCACCAGCACAAGTTCACCTTGTGCTGCTCCAAGCGTTGGTCATCCACTGAGCTAACAGCCCAGAACAGCAACTGTCTGCTATGGCCTCTCCATATAGGCTCTGCTTGCATTGCTAATGCTCACTGGTAACAATAGTTCATGAGCTCTTTGAGCTTGAATGGAATTACTGCTGAGGACTGAACAATACATAACGTTTTAAATTGTTGTGCTGTCATTCGAATATGAAAAGAAACTGATTATAAAATCTGTAGAGTATAGAGTAATTGATATGAAGTATATATAGCATGTACTGTACTTATATAGAGTCATTTAGTCTCAAAATCTCTTTCATCTTTTGTGTTGCATTGAGATTCTCTCTTTAAGGTAGCCTCATGAGCACCTATGAGTGTGTGACTCAACTGATAATCCAACATAAGCAGTCCACATGACAGTCACTATCTTCTCCCCACTACAGGGTGCCTCTCTCAGCAGCAGTTGGCGAAAGGTTGGCGGGAGATTGAGCTCCCGCCTCCCAAGTCCTCACGCCCCGTGTTCAACCCGGCAGGGGGCCTCTTCTGACACGTCAAGGTTACACAATCACACGATCGCCGTTACACAATAGCGTCCTTATAAGCGCGGCCTCGTTTCTGTCCGGCAGGAAGGACCTCCGCGTACGCTTGACGTCGGAACCCGGACGCTGGAATACAAAAAGCAACAGCTGTCAGATCAAAGGCAAAATCCCTCACATCAGAATCCAGAGCCAGAACAGACACACACACAAACACAAACACAGTGTGCCCAGAGATCTCTATATAGGGTGTGGAAACAGCTTGGAGTAGCCAGCCTGTCTTTGTGTGAGTTATGAGACGCATGGGTTTACTGTGCTTAAGTTGGATTCCAGTCAAGGCAGCTAGGCTGGGCAAGGAGGGGAGGGGGGAATGCACGCAATCTGTGTTTCAAACCAAAAAGACTATGTTTATATAAAGCAGTGTGCCTTTAAGTAGACACACACACAAACAAACAGACACACAAACACACACAAACACACACACACACACACACACACACACACACACACACACACACCTTCTCATACAACATCGGAGTGCTCTGGCTCTGTTGACTCTGGCATGGAGGCTCCATGTGTTCCACTGGTATTCATCATAGTGAGCTTCTCTGTCTGAGGCTCCTCTCTCCGCCTTCCCCTCCGTCTGCACAGTCTGTACCTTCGACTGACAGACGCATGCATACCTGAGCATCCCATTTCAATCAGGCACTTGCAAACCACTAAGGGGTTTTGCACATTTATATTGTGATTTGTTTCTTTATAGAGGGCAACATAAAAACCAGGATGTGTTCAATATTTAAAGCTGCCATCTTGAACTTGATTTTCCCACGAGTGTTGCACCTAGACACCGGAATGTAAACAGGATTTTATGAATAGGGAGTGGTTGATTCCTTATTGTGTTACCTCAGACAGCGACAAATAGCAACAAAACTGTATATGAAAAAGTTCAAGATTGTAGCTTTAAGTCCTTTCTAATCTGTGTAATTGTAATCCATGTGTTACTCCGTCTCTCATTCTCACACAAAGCTCACTGTGAACAGATGCAGATGAAGACAATGAGAAGTATGAGGAAAATAAGTCCCGTGATGACGCAGGCAATGATGATATGGCGTTTTTCTCCAATTTGCCAGCCCAGGTCCACATATTCACAGCGGGAACCAACATAACCTTGCTCACACCTATAAAACGACCAGAAGAACAGATGTTTATGTCAGTTTCATAAGTGTAGAAATGTTCAGTGTGAGCCCTGAGCATCATGACCTTGCGAATTCCACATTCAAATTCACTTTGCTATGCAGTCTATACGGTATATGCACCATTTATAACCTTTTATGGTAGAGGCGATGCCAGTAGGCCAATTCAAGTTAGGCCAATGGACCACCTTCAACCATATTCCAACACAGGCACTTCTTGCTGTTCATCAATCAATGCTGATTGGCCCGATTATTTTCTGACCGTTGAAACAGAATGTGGAGCTTGCGAGATCACGATGGTGTAGACCACGCTTCTCTACAGTATGTCTTCCGTTTTTCTGCCTTTTATACCTTCTTACCTGCACGATGGTGCATTTTGTTCTTTAATATATCTGCATGTCCCATGGATGCAGTAGTCTTTCAGTTTCATGGGACATTTTGAAAAATGGCCGCTCCATTCTCCATTTTCTTTGAAGTCAGGTATGGCTATGAAATGAAATAGACATAGGGTTATACGGCTGTTTTAACTATCAGCCATATAACCATATGTTTCACAGAATTTACAGAACATATACACAAAAAGATTTATTTAGTTCCAAAAGTATGTGTACACAAATCTGAAGTAGCTATAGTAGCCTATAGATATATCTCTTAATGTTTAACGTCAACAATACTTCCATAGTAACTACGTTATTACTTTATACACAGTAAACAAGCAATAGTGTAATGATTGTGTAATGTAATGATTGTTTGAGCTCAAATGTATCCAATGTCATCTCCAATTTGTTGTGATAGAATCTCCTGCCAAGGAAATTTGCTTGCTTTGGTACTGTACATATAAAAATGCTTTTCGAACTGACGTGTGGCCTAAATCTTGCATTTTAAGATATTATTTAAGTAATGTGAAAACCTGAGGTGGTAGGCCTACTCCTTGTTATTTTTCCAGGTTTTCTATGAAAAAAACAAGTGCACAAGTGAACCTAGTTTCTATTTCAGAATTGGGACTCATCTGCAACTTAAAAGTCTTCTTTACAGAGTGACACATCAACTGCTATTAAATACTATAAAACCTGCTATTTTGTTTCTGGTTGAGAGGATACATAGAATAAAACATTTCCAAACTATTTTTGGTGAAAATAATGTCAATGATGTGTTTCTTAGACTAGATTAGGTAATAATATTGAAATTACAAAAAAGTTCCTCGTCAACACAGTTAGGTGAATTGAAAACAGGAAAAGACCTCAAGCATTCCAAAGGTTTTTTTACAGGTATGTTTGATTTGATACACAGCTGCCAATTCGTTAACAATACTGTTAATAATTCTTTAGAGTGTCATTTCAGTGTTACGCCATGTTAGATATCTGCCTCTCATAGCAAAACGCAAAGTTGGCTTCTTTGACCGGCGGGCTCCCACTCTGGTATGTGACGACACATAAATAGACTTATGGTAACGCTATCCTGGAGAGAAGCCCAGTGAATGGCTGCCAGGAAAAGCCGTGTGTCATTGTCGTGTAACTAGATACAGTGCATGCGTGTGAGTTAACCAAATATTCATGGACATGGCGTATGATCACCTTCTGCTCTCTCTCTCTGCTTCGCTCTCTTTCACCGTCTGCTTTACTTTACAGAGACACGTGATCGCTTTACCGCTGCATTACAAAACCGCAAGGCTACTCCCGTGTTTTACTATCAATTCCTAGGAAATGATGTTTGAACATGAGCTTGTAAAACAATACTGTTCTTTTACTCAAAAGTTCAAAAGAGTCTGCTTCCATTGGCTGAAATTAGAGAAGATGCCTTTTGTGTTACAAAGAAATAGGCCTGGTTACAAACAAAGAGAATTGTCAATGTGGATAAAACAAACTCCTATAAGGTGTGTCATTTATTATTTAAAATATGCTCAGAAAATGCTATAAAATTAATATATTTAAATATTTAAAGAGTACAATTTTGTGAAATGTTGCTTCAAATCAACCCAAGAAGATGATGAAGTTTAGAAAGGAATTAAATTTCCTGACATCGATGGCAAAGTGGTTGTTTTCTGTTCACAGGAAAAACACTGTGAAGCCATGTACAGCTTTAATTACCATTCCACTCTCTGGATTGACTGGAACATGACACCCCCACAACCTGCCGTATAGTAGACTCTCTCCCTCTAGCTCTCTATCGCTGCCTCCCTGCGTCTGTGTTGCGACAAACGCACGGCGCGCTCAGACTTCAAAGTGAGCCTTTATGGCACTGTAGAGTAAGTCGCCCTGCCTGGCCCCACACATATCTACCTGTGCAATTGTTTCTGTTGGCATGGTGATGACAGGACACAGTTCGATTGGCAGACTCCTCTGTGGCATTCCATTCAGCCAGGGAGTATTTGCATAAGACCAGAGCTGTAGCCAGAAACACAAACATGGCCGATTACACACACACACACACACACACACACACACACACACACACACACACACACACACACACAAACTAAACTCAACATTTATTGCAGACTCTGAAACCTATATTACCCATCATAAAACCACCTAATATGTGTATTCTATTCTACCAGTGCTTGGTTTTTCCACCATAATTTGTGGTCACAGGAAATGTTGTGGGTGCGTATAAACTCCATTCAATCATTAACTACAGTATAGAACTTTTACGGAGGTCTCAAACATGTGATGCGTTCAAAAGCTATAAGGGTTCTCTTTTGAAACTTTGTCAGTGAGGAAAATAGCAATAATCATAATGCATACATTGGCCTTTTAGGTGAAATTGAATCTACATAATGTGTGACGACGAATGCAAAATACAGTGATGTCCACTTTAATAAATTCTGTAGAGAGGAATGCATTTTACAAACCGGATTGGGAGAGGATCCTTTTGATTATGGTAACAATAAGATAGATAATCCCCGTTGCCTTCATTTACAACAGGTGAACAGAACAAACATTAAAACACCTCAACTTACCTGTTACCACTCCCACAAACACCTTGCATGCCTTGGCCATCTCTTTATCTGTCTACCTTCCAAGACATAGAGATGAGATGTGATGTGTCTCGCAGCGTTAAATGCAGATTAAGAAGGATTGGTTGTTTTCTCCAAGGTCAGTGACTGCACCCACTGCTGTAGAAGCTATCAAAATGAAGACTGTACTGTGGTCCCTCATGAGTGGCAGGTAAATTCCTGGTTAGCAAGCCACCACGGAGCAGATCTTCAGCCCAAGTTGCCTGCCCTGGACTGTCACAGCAGTGAAACAGAAAGTGTGTGTGGAATAGAAAGGGGTGGGGCTGAAACCCAAACCCTCTCTCCCTGCTCCCCGCCCGTCCACAAACTTTAAGGGCCACTCAGCTACAGAATTCACATGTGTTCTCTGTTCAAGGATACATTATTAGTTATTAGTTTACTCCGGAACAAGTAAATTTCTCTGAAGAATTATACCGCATGACCAGATTAAGATTTTAAGGTGTTTGAAAGCACACACACAACTGTTCATTCCTGAACAACCTATTTGACATTCCTTGATCATTTACACCAAACAACCTCAAGATCGACACATTGTTTCTCTTTCCAAGGATAATTTAATTTTTTAATCTCTCTCATGAATTATACCAAATGACCAGATTCGGATTTTAGGGCGTTTGCAAGCACATACCGAACTGTTGAGTCCTGATTAATTACACCAAACAACCTCAAGATGGAGACATTTGCTGTACAAACAGTAGTCTACAGTGTGTAGGCCTATACTGTATAATCGCGGTAGTTAGGAAAAGAAGTCACCGTGTGTGCAATTATTGAGACTCGCCCAAGGACACGGACACACAACAGCGGGAAAAGGAAGTGACCAAGAAGGGAACGTCACAAGACTGGTTAGGACTCTGTGTGTCTAATTATAGTTATTTTGTCTTCGTTTGTTTGCTTGTTTGATGCAATCTCTAGATTTTCCAATTGAATTTTCCAAATAAATATACACATTTTTAAAATCATATAAATTTATAATGGTTTCTATAACATTTATTTTGTATTGTATTCTTTAAAAAAAATTACTGAAAGGTTGACAATCATGCCCAGTTAGATTTTATATTATTATTATTAATGTCCTATAATCTAGTTATAATTGAATCATGTCTTCAAAGTCACTGCTGCCTGCTGCAGTTTGAAGCAGGAAGAGCCAGTTTCCTCTGGACAAACTTAGACTCAGCATCAGGAAACTCTAATGTTTTAAGATTCCAGGGGGAGATTACATACAGACCTTCCAAAAACATCCACTTTTAACATTAGACCTAACAAGCTATTCTAAGAGAGTGTATGAATAAAACAAGTTGTAGATAAAGTGGACAGTTTTATTATATATTTACAGTCAACTTGTGTGGCAAATTTAGCAATACATGTGTTTTTGAGGAAGATCAGATATTTGACAACAACCCAAAATGTCTGAAATAAGAAAACAGCTTATAAGAAAACATCATCATCCAAAATGAATTACACTGGTGAAAAAAGGTGGTATTGCAGAAATGCTGAAATATACAGTATTCAGCAGAAAGCCATAACGCTAACACCGCAGAATGCCTCAGGGGTCTTGATCTTCAGAGGACAGCACAGGAGCGTGGTTCCCTGAACGGGTTGCTGCCCGTGGGCACTCCAACCAGCAAGGCATCTTTGCCTGCATTCTGCAGACAGTATTGTTGGAGCTCCGCTGCAGCCTGCGACACCTAGGCCACAGGGACATGCAGGTGAAAAGTCATACTGTCTTACAGTACGTTTATGGGTTAGGTCGGGGGTTCCTAAATGGGGGTCCCACCGTCCCCCGAGCATTAACATATAATTATGTAAATAAATAAGAAATGTAAATAAACAAACAAAAGAACAAATGAATAATTTAACATTTTAATTAATTAATTAATTAATTAATGCTAATGGTTGCAATACTATTTTCATTCAGGTACCCAGCATTTAAAAACACCAGCACCAGCAATTTAATGCGTCCCTGGCAACGTGACCTTGTACAGTATGACTACTACAGTTCAGCTGCATCAAACATCATAGGCTTGTTAGAATGACAGGATGGGACTGATTATTATGGAAACTCTGCACAAAGTAATCTGAAAATACATCATATTTTACTAAAAAAACAGCAGATTTTTCTTGTAATCTCTCAGAACAGTCCAAAATACAGTATGAATTATAAACCTAACAAAAATAGCACATTTCAGTTTTCATTAAAGTTTCTACTTATTTGAATATTTTTATTTATTTCTCAACTAAACAAGCCCAATGCCAATGTCAACATATATTCAAACAAGATCTAAGCTTATTTTGTCTTCTCTTTCGTTTCTTTCCTTGTACCTTAATTCGTTCCACGCTGGCTTCAAGCTTCAGTTGTTCAACCACTCGTCGCATACTAGACAGATTGGAATTGGAAGTCATGTTGGTGGAAAATTAAATGACATGAAATGAGAAGTACTTGTAACAGCTATAGCCTTTTAACAGAACAGTTAAGTAATGGTCAACAAAATCTCGCCCAGGCTGGCTGCGTTTCATTCCAAATTGCATTGGCCTTGTCCACTTCACTTTTACGGTTGTATATGTACTGGTGTATATCAGGATATACATTGGAAAAAAGAAAGGCTTTTAGTGATTATTGTACTACTTTGAAGTAAAATTAAGCAAAATATGATATTTCAAAGATAGTGAATAAAATCTGTACAGATATTTCAGTACAGAGTAAATAAAATGATCATATATTGCACTGCTGGGTAATGAAGATGGCTTCAAGAAGAAAATCATCAATAATAAGATATAGGCTACTGTAGGAGTTTTTTTTGCTTCATTTCCACAATAGGAATCAAAAGTGTTATGAAGGGGATGCAGCAGAAACAGTTCAAATTATTATCTGTTATCAGAAACTGTTAAAAGAAGAATGCTATCAGTGCTACACAGGCAACACCCACACCAGTTGGCCATGCATATAATCCCTGGGACACAAAGATATTAGGACATGTTTTACACTGTTATACACATAGGCTACATAATAATAATAATAATAATAATAATAATAATAATAATAATAATAATAATAATAATACATTTTATTTGTATTGCACTACATTACAGTAATCTGTGCTACAGAGCATATAATAATGCAATTAAAAAATCAGAGTCAATAAAAAAGATCAAGGTCAATAAATAGTGAAAAAGGCAAACCTGTAAAATGCATTTAGTCGAAAGCTTTTTTAAAAGATATGTTTTTAGGGTTCGTTTAAAAACATCTGTAGTCTATGGGGCCCTCAGGGAGGGCGTTCCACAGCCTCGGAGCAGCAGTTGAAAAGGCCCTATCACCCTTGCTGCAGAGCTTGGTTCTGGGAGCTTGGAGGGTGTTTGTGGTTGCACACAGGAGTGGGCGTGGGGAGGTCTGGGGGGTGAGGAGTTCCTGTAGGTAAAGGGGGGCATGTCCGTGAAGGCACTGGTGAGTGAGGAGGGAGATCTTATATTCAATTCTGAGTGGGACAGGGAGCCAGTGAAGAGATTTCAGGATGGGAGTGATGTGATCATGCTTGCGCACCCTCATCAGGATCATGGCAGTGCTGTTATGGATGTATTGTAGTCTCTGGATGCTCTTGTCAGAGACCCCGATGGGGAGTGCATTACAGTAGTCCAGCCTGGAGGAGACAAAGGTGTTGACGAATTTCTCTGCATCTGCCAGGGTGAGTGTTGGACGGAGTTTGGCGATGTTTGGCCTCTTCCATAGAAGGACTCACATCCAATTAGTTACAACCAGAAGTTAAACTGTCACTAACTCAGCACTTACATGACCAATGAGAATGCTTTTGGTCATGAACAGGCTGTATTTACAAATATAGGCATAATTATAACAGGTCACACCCAGTTTTAGAAATTATACCACGTGGTTTGGCACAGCATTGCTAGTGCTGTAATTAAATAATATATAAAGCACAATTTCCACTTTGAGCCTCCAATCTAGATTAAATGTGGAGGTCCTGCGTGCCTTTCAGTCACAATGACGGTGCAAGATGTGCAGGAAAATGGCCTTGCAGTCAAAGTAAATGCTCCTATGGGCTTTCTGTGGGCGGTTTGTTCGCCGAAACCCACGTGGCTAATAAATTACGACAACACGTTTCTGTGTCCTCATTGGTCAGTGGGGGATTATCGGAATCATTGCTACAGTAAATCGCTTTGGCTTTCCTGGTAATAAATACAGTGATACAGGCTACTTAAGGCAAACACTTCACCTCAGAAAGTCCTAAGACCAATACGTTTGAGTAAAAGCGAAATGTTCTCTAAATCTGTGTAAACAAGCTGTCGAACTTCCAGGAAGTATCTATCCAAGCCACTTGTGTAGGCTACCTGAGTCATGGTGGAAGTGTTTTCAGGACGAGCTCTTGTTAATAAAGATGGGGATCTTGTCGATCCCGAAGAGGCTTTGAGGAACAAAGTGGTGGGGATCTACTTTTCTGCCGGCTGGTGCCCACCATGTCGAGATTTCACACCGATACTGTGCGATTTCTACACGGAACTTGTCGACGAAGGCGAACCCCCTGCTCAGTTCGAAATAGTTTTCGTGTCATCTGATAAATCCACAGACGATATGGTTGAGTATTATCATGACATGCATGGAGACTGGCTTGCCCTACCCTGGACGGATGATTACAAACAGTAAGTAGATAGCTAGTAGTTCCCTTAGTTTTCCCTTCTGATATTCTTATGACACTTTAAACATTGAATAGCATGTATTGTGTTACAGGTCTATAAAATACGATACGGAGACATGTCCTACTTGAATCAATTTGTTTTAGAATATAATATCAGTTTACGTACAGGTTATGTAAAATGCTTAGACAGGTCACTTTGGGATTAGATTTAAATCCAGTCCTGACTAGTTGCCTCACACACCTCAGTGTGACAGACTAATGCCCATTAGCCAGTATTAATGATACTAACTCTAACCCTAGCCATGGTGAAATTACCCCTCCAATTCTAACAGAAATGGGTCACGTGGACAGTATTCTTTACAACACAACTACAATGTACTTCTAAATGTATTATTCATTTCTTAGCCCAATTTGTCTCCTGTCTTGACAGTGAGCTGAGGCAACGCTACAAGATCACGGCCGTGCCCAAGCTGGTGATAGTGAAGGAGAACGGGGACCTGATCACAGACAAGGGCCGGAAACAAATCCGAGATAGGGGCCTGGCCTGCTTAAGGACCTGGCTGGACGCTGCAGAGATCTTCCAGAACTTTAATGGCTAGTAGTCAAAGTGACTATACACCTTAAAAAGTCTTTTTTTGGAAGAAACATGTTAATTAAAATAAAAGGGGCTCCATGCTAATACAGTGTGTTGCAAAGCTGCGAATGCACATAGTCTGTTTTATTTGATAGAACTGGTTTCTAAAAAAACAAACGTGATGTCCAACTGAGGCATGGAATATCTCAAGAGCTCAATTTCACTGGGTTATAGGGCTATTATGACAACAACTGCTGCCTTTGCAACTACACAAACATAAACTACACTTTAAACAAACCAGAATGTTTCACTTTACAGAGCTAAAAAAAAGTCCATGGTGAATTAGACTTTGGCTTTATAAATGGCTTTATAAATACACCATAGGTGCTCCTTATTATGAAAGGTCTATGCAGGTTCGAATAACATGAGCAAAAAAGCATGAAATGGAACCAGTGTGTACTTTATGGAAACCTGATATTGAATTATCAAGTCACCTGCGTTAGTTATCTCCTATTTAAAAGCTTTTATTTAAAATACCTATCTTATAGGTTATTTTATTGGTAAAATATGTACTTGCTTGAAATAGATACTTGTCTACTTAATACTCTGTGAAAATTTTCTAATGTACAGTATTTCCCCAAGATGTGAGTTATAGTCATATTTTAAGCTGCTTTTTTGTATATTTTTCTTTTGTATCACATTTATATGCTGTGATTAAACTAATTGTACGTTGTCATCTATTGTATTTATTGTACTAAACAATACATCAACATGTGTTTATGTACTGTTTATAATGATATGTATTGTTTATAGTGATATTGTGTTGTTATGGTATCTCTATATCCTCTGTGTAGTCTGTGTACAAACTAATGAATTCCCCTCTGTCTCATTAGAGGTGGAAGGCCCACAGGACAGTGTTTCCAACATGCTAGCACATTCACTTGACTTTCGTTGCTCTCTTCTCTCCACACTTTGGAAACCAGTTGCAGACACACTTACTACTCCTGGTGTGAAGGTTTCACAAGGTTAAAACTTTGTGAAGTGTAAGTATAACACACTATATTGCTAATACACAGGAGTGGTTCAGGGTTCTGTTTGAGGTTCTTTGGGTTCCTGCTTGAGTGCATTTTCTCAAGAGGTCAGTTGACCCATAATACATTTTAAAGAGAATGCTTTTGTCCTCTTTAAATGTATTATTTAAATGTATTTAATTAGAAAATATCTGGTTTACAAAGCGAAATGATAATATTCAGCCTTGGTTCTATGTTTTGTTCTTTTTTTATTAGGTCTACCTCTCAAATTCAAACACTCCTTTTCATTTTTTTCTGGTCCTTTGCTGCCGTTGAATTGTATTTACAATGTTTGACCGCGTGGGGTCGCTATGCCGATAAGATTGAGACATGACAGTTTCCCTTTTTGTGCTGTAGCATTTTTTAACTGCTTTGATGATGAAACCGTGATACAGCTCTTGGCAATGAATTATAGCATGTATGTTTGTGAGTTAAATAACATCACTGGGAGAGCATTGTCAATTCAAAGTTCTATGGGAAGTGCTGCTTGATTTTCATGAATTAGCCATATTACACATTGCTTTAGGGGAGCTTTAAAACGGTCAAACCTGGTACTAGCACCTCGGATTTTGAAAGAACATATTTCACATCTCTCATTCATTCTGACACGTGTGACTAACTGCATATAAATCATGGATCAATTGTAAATAGGTTAGGTTAATAGGATTTAGGCACATGTTTTATAAAGACTCGTCATCCATGCTTACTTTAGAACACAGATTCGTCCACTTGTCTGACAATCGCCATATAACCATTATTATATTTTTCAGCTGAACTGGAAAAAAAGATGGGTCTTCCTGGTGAATTTAAATTTGGACCAAGTCAGACGTCTTGCTGGCATTAGAATGAAAGGCAGTAGTGTTTCAAGTGCTAACGGAGAGCAGTCTGATTCAGGTAACAACGCCGCCTTTATGTGGGAGCGGGGAGGAGGCGGGGCTATGTCGGAAGATGGGTGGGTCGGCGCGAGTAGGCTACATACCCGCACACAACGCACACACGCTCCTGTTCAACCCAAGTTGCGCGCGTGGACCACGGAGGAATAATAACGCGTGGACCGCGCCACAAGACAAAGGGCAACTTCCCTGCGATTAGCGGCCACTGACACACAGAGGTAAGTTATATTAGAAAGGCAATGACTTCATCACAGGCTTTAAATATCTCACTTCACTTTTAATTGTAGGCTATCACACGGCTGCTGTACAAACGCTGATGGAGACATAAACATATACATCTCCATCAGCGTAGGCTAACCTATATGCTGCCTATTGGAAGTCATGTAGGCTATCTTGCGCGTTTACATTTGTATCAAGTGCATTACTCTGTTCTATCACAACATAAAGAACGGACCTTGAGTTTGTCATCATGTTCATCAAAAAGGTGGAAGAGAAATGTACAGTAAGTAATCCGTTAAGAATCAAAATCACGTGGCGAAAGTGTATATTATATCCACAACAATATAAACTGACTGACTCAGTGGATGTTGATACAGTATGTCAATTACTGTACGTTGACACCAGGAAAGCATGTAGACTACTTACTCCCCCCCCCCACACACACACACACAAACACACACACTGCTCTGTATTCTGACTGAGCTGAAGGTTTATTATCAGGGAAAGTTTCTAATCCTTCTTAGTGGAATAATTAACCAACACCGCACTGAAATATTTGGCTGCAGGTCTACAGTTATAGCGACAGCTAATGTGGTGTTTTTACATGTTCAGCAAGGAGTGTATTACTGTAGCCTTCAGTAGGCTGACTGGCTTCATGGTTGAACAAAAAAACCTTGACAGCCTTTTCTCCTATTGAAGCAGTATGCTAAACGTCATCAAGAGAACACCTTGTATTAGGCCTATGTTATATGCACATACTGTTTTCTTTTAAATATACACTTTCAGCTTTAACTAAACACTCAATTCACCAAACATATCGCATATACTAATCAGCTTCTCTGTTCTCACTCTCCGTGGGCGTGCATGTGAGTGAAAGTAAACTGTTAGAGTGTGTACACCCGTGTGTGTGTCTGTCTGTGTGCGTACGTGCCGCACACGTCACTGTTAGCTCGTGCAGAACCCGAATTTTCTCATGTTACACGGCTCAAATAGCAGAAGCTCTCCCGACAGCGTCTGGTTATCCAGTGACATTTTACTGAGGTGATATGACGTCCCTATTGGCAGCAGAGCATTGGCTCATCTAGATTCAGAAATCTATTAGATCTATTAGCGAGAGAGAGACGTCTACAGCTCCCTGTCAGTTTCCAGATATTAAACATGTATAGTGTCTCTATATTAATGAACAGGGGTGCTGTACTGTTGCATTTCATCACTAAGAGGTTGCCAAAAGCTTGCATTTCATGTGCATTAAGCAATCCCCCTCAATCCCCAATCTAACTCATATTTTACCCTATGCATACTCTTGGCCATTTTGGTTTGTGTGTCAGGTGGTACCATTTGCAAGGGGTGATAGCACAGTTTTTTGCCCGTGCACTTGCCTTGTTTATTGGCTATACTGTATAATATGATTATCAAATGCAGTGCTGCTGAAAGAGACTATCTCAATATAAATGACAATTAAAAATGCATTTGGTTGAATTTCCTGTCTAAAAATTCCTACCCCCATGTTCTTGGAGGGCATCATTAATAATCCATGACTAAAAATCGTTCTGCGAGGTAAAACAATAATGGACTGACTTTTAACTTGGTCAAAACCTTTGTTCTGAAATGATGAGTTAAGTTATGTGTTTGAACGCTATTTACCAATGACACCAGGAGCTGTGGGTGATGTTCTGCCATTTCTTCAGTTCCAACTGAACCCTGGCTGCCAGAGAGAAAGAGTGGAGACAACGGGTGGAAATGATCATTAGCACCATGCTAAACTTGTACGTAGCATATCAAATCCCATAACATGACATCGAAATAAGAATGAATTGGATTGCAGCTTTAGAACTTTTGAAAGGTTTGGAGTCAATGAACAAAAGAGAGACAGAGAGCGAGAGAGAGAGAGAAAGAAGGAGAGTGGCAGGGAGGATGTGCGAATGGCTTGCCTGTAGTGAACGAGTGTTTAGGGGCCTTCCAGATGGTGAATCATATGGAAGGTTCCGGGGTCTGTCGGAGGAAACTGGCCCCTAATGAATGGGAGCGAGAAACACCTGAGGGCACAAGGGCACATCAAAGAACCCTCTCTCCATTCTGCTTTACCTCTCTCTTGCTTTCTAAGGACATCTTCTCTGTCCTTCTCAACAACCGTGTCTGTATGCTTGTTTTTCCCAGTTTAATTCTCTATATCTCTATGATTGCTGTATATCTCTACCCCTGGCTTTCTGGCTTAATATTTTGGAGTCTCAGCCACATTCTTTAATAATATTAACTCCTCTCCTCTCCTCTCCTCTCCTCTCCTCTCCTCTCCTCTCCTCTCCTCTCCTCTCCTCTCCTCTCCTCTCCT
>JAOEHI010052042.1:0-17399 GCA_025447815.1 Percopsis transmontana | reverse complement strand
TATATAGATAAATATATATATATAGATAAATATATAGATATATATAAAAAAACAGTAGTTCTTCGTTTC
This sequence comes from Percopsis transmontana, assembly GCA_025447815.1. Lineage (NCBI taxonomy): Eukaryota > Metazoa > Chordata > Actinopteri > Percopsiformes > Percopsidae > Percopsis > Percopsis transmontana. Next base: position 17,330 of record JAOEHI010052042.1, on the reverse strand, counting down.
CTGCACAGTGTAAATCCACAATGCTCATTACCATTATTTGATGAATAAATGCTTTCTAAGTAAATAGTATATATTTTTGCAAGATTCCCAGGGACAGTTGAATTCCCATAATTTTCCATGGCCCTTCCAAGACCAAAACACAACACAACCTTCATCTACTGTGAGGTCCCTAGTGTTTGCACACCCTTTACAGTGCTGACTGCTTAACCTGGACCCAGCCAAAAATACAGGGATTTCCCACTGTTAACCGTCTGGAATAGGGTGTACATTCCAGAAATTCAGTGATGCTGATTTAGGACAGATGATTGACAGACCTGTGGTGATATGGAGAGCCCTCCCAGTGGATCTCCATCCAGGACGTCTGTCCCTGCGTTGTAGACGATTATGTCCGGTCGCACCTCATTCAGCGTGCCCTCACAGTGGAGCTCCACCTTATGTAGGTATTCACTGTCCTCCGTCCGCCAGTCCAACTCTACTTTGCGCTTTATCGCTCCTGGAGGTGCAGAGGGGGAAGGGCAGGCGGTGGGAGTCAGAACCAGGGTGGCTGGGAACACGAGAACGTTCCTCTGCACAGAGGGCTTGGCCTGTCTGGGACTCGCTGCTCCATGCTAATCACAATTACAGAGAGCACACGGCAGGGCTTGGAGCCAGGAATTGGACTGGGATAGCCAGCCAGGATGCATTAGCAGACATATACAGCAGGTTCTGATGCAGTGCGTTCTAAGCATGTCATCCAAATGCGAACATAAACAGTACAAGCACGATAAATCTGGCCATAGGCACTTACGTTTGGCATATCTGTCCCGTGGATAGATGTGGCAGTTATACATATCCATGATGAAAACCCGCTCGTCTTCCATGAAATCCCTTTCGTGCCCATTTCCCTACAGCCCAGGGGAACAAAGGCAGTCAAACACCTGCATTTGTTAGCTTGCACAATACGTTTATATGCATGTGTGCTGTCTCTTATTATTATAATAAATGTACCCTTATGGTATATTCAAACTCATAACATATGCAGTGATCTAATAAATTGATTAGGCCTAATTTGACACACATGTAATTTATTTTTGCATCTATCATTTGAGTGACCTCAGGCCAAATCCTGCCAAATTTGTCCAAAGTCTAATCAAACATCTCAATTTAGAGGTCTGGCGAGCGACAGAATCCACAGATTGTAATGGAAACAAACACGGACCGTCTTGTTTTGATGAGAGATTCAGTCATATTGCCTTTCCATCTGTGTCACTGTGCATCACAGTGCACTGTGGAGCCTTGCACCCTAATAGACCACATACATCTGCTGCAACGAACCAGTGATTGTTCTCTCGTCACAAGCAAAGGATAGGACGCCCTGGGACGCTTGTATACAGCGCAAATGTTACAGCCTTCACAAGAACATGTTATGGGCGAGTTAGAGAGAGAGAGAGAGAGAAAGAGAGGAGGCACACACACAACACCATGCTGGACCAACCAGCTTTTACTACAGAAAGGCACTACATCAAAATGGAGCCGAAACACTCTGCTCACCTTCAGCTCTGGCAGATAGCCTGCCACTATGAATTAGTTTGTATCCTGTATGGGCTCCAGACACTGCAGACTAATTATTCTGATCCTTAGGCTAACATGCCTACCAACCAGCGTCCTCCTATAGGTTTACCTGGAAAAATACTGGAAGGAAAAAAACCACAAAACTTGACTTTAGTTCCAAGGGTAGTGTGTTATCTGGCCACTAGAGGGCAGAGCTTGGTCCCTGGTACTATGCGATGTGATTTAATGTGTGCTTCACCCAATTGGGCGATTTCATTCCACACGACCAGAACTGTGATACACCTTCACCTGCAAGTAATTCTTAATAGGCCACTCCTCGATTTATGTCTGGATTATTGAAAACTGGTTCAAACCAGTTTTCCAAAAGAACATCTTGGTTTGAAACTTGACACATGCCCCTCGGCCACCCCAGTGATGAGTGGCTCCCATTCTTCTCTAGTCCTCCCTGTGTATCTTTCATAGGCTCGCACCTCTCCTGTGTGGGTTTCCAGGGGGTCTGGAACCTAAAGTGTAGTTATGTGAATACCACACAATAAACATAACACAATATACCATTCAATGATTTTTGCTGTAGTGATTATCAGCTTCAGCTGTTTGTGCCTAGCCTAGCATCTGTATAGCCTTTATAGTAATCTGTAATGTTTGTAGTATTGTTGCAGCTGGAGTACTGTTACATTGTTCTGCTGCATTGGCTATCTGATAGCAATTAGCCAGTTTCTACTGCGCTATCTCTGAAGCCAATAGGCTGCCTGAGAGGAGGAGCCAGCCTGAGCACGGACTGCAGAGCCCTATTTAGCGAGCTAGATAAGTCTACAGCGCTAGCTGTTTGGCGCCAGCGTGTGCGCAATAAGACAGTGGGCGCACAAAGACAAGGGAAACCTTCCTAACGAAGTCAGACAGTGGTCGCACAAAGACAAGGGAAGCCTTCCTAACGAAGTCAGACAGTGGGCGCACAAAGACAAGAGAAGTCTTTCTACGGAAGTCATCCGAGGGAGGCATTAAGATCTCACATCCTACCATCGACTCCTCTCTAAATTTACCTCCTCTGTTTCTGCAACCAAAGCTACCTTCTACCAAACCAGAATCCACTGAACCGCCTCCAACCCCAGGAAACTGTTCTCTGCATTTTCTTCCCTCCTCACACCCCCAACCTCTCCCCCACTATCCTCCCTGTCAACTGATGATTTTGTAACCTTCTTCTCAAAGAAAGTGAATGACATTAGCCGCTCCTTTGCACCTCCCTCTATTTCCTGTCCCACATTGCCTGTCAGTAATCTAAAAATTTTCTCCTCCCCCTCCACAGAAGAGGTCCTAATACTCATAGGGCCGGATTTACTAACATCCCAAATAAAGCGTACTAAATTGAGCGTGCATTCGAAAATATTGCACGTTTAATTTGAGTACGCGTTACAGGTGATCTACTAAGAATTATTGCGTAAATGACAACAGGTGCCAACACCATGGAAGCGGCGTGTTAATGGTTTGTACTTGCGACAGCACACCTGAAAAAATGCGGGAAACCACAGCAAACAGCTACAGTACGCTGGAATGACACAGACGCGAGGACATTTTTTCTTAGTTTTCCTTAGTCATGTCCAAAATATTGACACGAATGGGGAAAAACCTTTCTCTACATCTTCTTTCATTATGCCTGTGTCTCCTTCACTCAACAATAATCTCTGCGCAACCATCCCTGTAGCCAGCTATGAGGTTACCAATGTATCAATAATAGTAGCCTAGTAGGCCAACTTTTTGTTTGTATGTGTAGTGACGACTAAACGGAAACACCCTACTTTTCAAACCCTGGCTACGGTTTGCACCTTCCTTTCAAAACGTATTAAATATAGATGCTGTCGCTATTAGCTGACATTGCGTTCAGGCTTGATAGATCACAACTGCTGTAGTCTCCACTGAGACTGCTCTTCTCATGAAGGCAGATGCCTTTCACACTGCTAGAACCTCCTCCCTCTCCTCAGTCCTCATCCTCTTGGACTGGTCTGCAGCATCTGACATGGTAAACCACAAGATACTTCTATCGACGCTTGCTGAGCTGGCATTTCCCAGTTTGAGTTTATTCTGACAGATTGCTCCTATCAAGTCCACTGGAATGGACACCTGTCCAAACCCTGCCCACTAAATACTGGGTTCCACAAGAATCTGTGTTGGGACCCTTACTCTTCTCCTTGTACACCACATTTTCTAGCTCTGTAATCTCATCACACAAATTCTCCTATTACTGCTATGCCGACGACACCCAAATCTACCTCTCCTTCCCTTCATTTGACAAGCAGATCGCAACTCGGGTCTCTGAATGTCTCGCTGACATCAGTGCTGGGATGTCTTCACATCACCTCAAACTCGACCTTAAAAAGACAGACCTACTGTCCATCAACCTTGAGAACACCGCAGTGTCCTCTCTCCAACTGTGAAGAATCTTGGAGTCATCCTGGACAACCAACTGTCCTGTGCAGCCAACATCGCCGCAACGACCCATGCCTGTAGATTCTCCCAACATCAGAAAGATAAGGCCATTCCTTTTTAGTGATCTCCTGCCAAGACTACTCCAACTCCCTGCTAGCTGGACTACCGGCCTCCGCTACCAGCACCTCCGTCGCTACGAGGACGAAGAGTCTCTCGGCCCAGTCTAGACCGTTTTCTGTCCTGGTGCCGTAATGGTGGAATTAGCTTCCTGCAGCAGTCAGGACAGCAGAGTCACTACCCATCTTCCGTGAGAGACTTAAGACCCACCTCGGTACCACGGCCACTGACCTCACTACCTCATAACACTCCCACTACCTGAAGTTCTCTATAACAATCCATTATCTTCTGTCTCTATCCCTTTTATTAAAAATAATAATAATAATAACAATATAAAACAATTTCTTCTGTCTCCTGCTCTATATTAGATCAGTTCTATTAAGCACTTTTCTGGTATTTAGGCTGTTAAATATTTTGGCGGTTGAATATGTTAATAGGTAATGAATGTTGTAAAATGTATAGCTAAGTTAGCTCTGATGACATGCTGCTGTCATTATTCTAACAGAATGTCGTTTTCTTACGATAACTGGTGTATGACCTATTCAGCTTTTGACTAATGTACTTATTGTAAGTCGATTTTGCTTATTGCTAAATGTACTTATTGTAAGTCGATGTCTGCTAAATACTACTATAAGATCTATTTTCCGAATGCATATAACATTCATGAGTTATTTACTTTGCAACTGTATTGATGCCAAACCTTTCAGGCCACAAGGATAAAAAAAGCTGTAATTCTGGCCTGTAGCCATGGAAACTTGCCTTGAAAATGGCCTTGGGAACCCACAATGTTAACAAAGTTTCCGGGGGAAATTGGTGGTGAATACACATCATTATACACAACGTAAGACTAAAATATGATAATGAAGATGCTGAGTCATTATCTTAGCGCCATTGCAGGTTACAACAGCCCCTCACCCTGCCAGCGACCACACAGCTGGTGGAATCATGCAATTATCACCGTACCCAGCTGCCAGTGCTATCCATCAAAGACGTTTAGAAAGAACTACATGAATCAGTGGCCAGATGCTTAATAACATTCTCTCCTCTATACCTAAATCCAGGAACACATTACAGGATATTCCAGCCTTATTGACAGGCTCAGTTTAGACTGGGTGTTCATTCGCATGGTCAGTTCATAGGGCCAAGTGCCAGGCGCAGATAATCCTGCAGTGTGATGTACAGTAGTGAGAAAGGGTTACAGGCTCAATCTGGGGCTGATGTTTGAAATTTAGGATTCTGCATTGCTGCCAAACGGGGCTGTAGTGTGAGAGGATCAGAGAATCTTTCTGTGAACAGGAGGTGGTCCGGTTTGTGTGTATGTTTGACCTAAGTGAGATATGAGGCTATATTGTCGCCATAACAGCACATTAGAGGGTTACAGTAAAGTCCTTATAGGCAACACTGGCCACTCGACAGCCATCTTGGGCAGTTATTTTGGGCTAACAAAACCAGGCCCCTATCCAAATGAATGGGGAGAGAGTCATAACTGCACTTTCAAAGTCACCGGGACATAAAAACTGCATGTCAAATCTGATAAAAAACACTTGAAAAGTTATTGACTTTGCCATAAAATAAGGTTTGAAAAGCAGGTTATACTTCTACGCATGCGCAAGGTTTCACGACACCAACTTCATTTAGGGCTCAATCCAGAGTGCTGTGACATCACGACATAACATCTTTGTTGTCATAACTAAATGCTTACCTTCCTTGGTAATCCAGTGCATTCGAGTGATATTCTCCTCTTCCATGCCTATTCAAAGTCCATCTGCGCCTGCTCCTTCCTGCCACCACAACAGTTGAAACTGTCGCAAACCTTAAATGTGCTCTTGCGTCAGTGCAACCACGATTGGCTTAATAAGTTTCCCGGTTCGGCCGTTATAAAGCAGACGATTGGCTCTTTGGGGAGGAGGGGCGGGATATGTGCATACAACCGCCATCTTTGGCGTTACCTTCTCCCATAGATTTCTATTCAGGATTCTTTAAGTGGCCTGTCTCTTATATAATGTCTCTGGTTACAGTCCCATGCCAGATGGGACAAATCCCGAAGGCATTTCCCATAGGTCTATATAGGCAGCTACAGTACCTACACAAACCGTGGAGGCAGTAGCCTGTTCCTCTCTAGAAAGCTCTCCTAGACTTTAGGGTTGGCCTACAGAAAGACACCATGACGGTAACGCTATTTTGCGTATGTCATTACCCTACCTGCTTATGCTTGCTGTGCATCTCTGATGGCAGGACACATTTTAGGAACAAATCAAGTATTTTAAAAAGAGGCAGCTGAATGAAATGTTCTGCTGCTATCTAAAGTAAGCATCTCTACTCTTTATTGTGGAGCACATCTTTATAGACTTTATAGACTTTATAGACGGACTCTAGTGGATGATAGTGAGGCGTGTTAGGGCCTGTGGGAGCCTCCTTCAGAGAGGTGAACAGAAGATTATCTTCAGTTCTTTATCTTAGGTTTTGGCTTAGGTTCCCCAAGAATAAAGAAAAGAGTCCAGTGGGAGCCTATACTGTACCACGCACTGGAATACTATCACTACAAAACAGAAACTAAGGAACAAAGACAGGCTGGGAAGGAGGGGGCGTCCAAAAGGAACCCTAGGGGACCCCACTATAAGCTGACCGGGCGCCACCAAGGGGTTCCCCCGAGTACTGCCTAAATCAGAGGAGACAGCAGACAAACACACACACAGCGGGGTTTAGACCACTGACCATGGTGAGTGGAAATGGCCTCTCACCTGATGAGCGTCCAGATCGATGATGGTTGCCTTGGAGACACCTTCCATTCTGTCAAACAGAAACTAAGGAATGAAAGGGAAAAGCCTGTATGTTGGTTTGAAATTGACACATTCAAAAATAAAGCTACAGTTCTCAACAAAATTGCATTCAATCAGACGAAAAACATTTTTTTCCCTTTACGCTTCCACGTTGTTCCCCTCACATCAATTTAACGTGAGGGCAGAGGAAGTTACCTTGATGGCCAGGGTGATGTCTGCGTAGGCACAGAATCCTCCCCCCTTATTGCTAGAGCAGTGATGAAACCCCCCCCCTGCGGACACAGGAGACGGCAGCGGATGAATGTTAGCGCAGACTACTGCTGTATAGCTTTAAGTGGTTTGTTCAAGTGGCAGCTATTGAATTGATTGCGGGTTCCAACATGGTTTGCTGTTTGTCTGGAACAACAAAGTCAGTGTTGGCACATGAATGAGGCTTGTTAAGTGTTCTATGGTGTGCCTGAGGAATAGCAACTGACTGGCGAGCAGGGGCAGATTGAGGAGATGGCAGATAAGGGCAGATGAGACCAACACCGGGTAATATAAGGAGAGGATATATGATTAGCATTTATTTAACAGCCTCGGAATATACAGTATATCGATGTTAAAGACATATTTATTGATGCAGGACAGTGCTTTCCTGACTGAAGCAGCTGAGTAAGCATGAGGCGCTGTAGAAAAAGCCTGACGCGGCTTTCTCCCCCTAGGGGAAAACCAAGAAAAGATGACCCTGCCTAGTTAACCGGAGACCCCCCCCGACTCTCTCTCACCATCTCCTCTGCTCTCACTCTCCTCAACGTGGGGACGAAGTCCAGACCAGAGACTGGGCTACAGCAGCACAGCCAGGATCCACATACATTTACATTTTATATCTCATTGCCACTTAGAGGGTTCCAGTACCATGGCATTTTCCCATTTTCCCATCACAGCTACAGAACCTACATCAACATTCGGGTCGTGATATGCTGCTACTATGACAGTAAACCTGAATATAGGGTGACCCAGTGTAGTGACCTGACACCAGACAACAACAAACAACGCTTTGATCCCCCTCTTCATGTCTACATTGATTAGCTTCAAACAGACTGGTCCTCCCAGACCAGGCCGTCTGGTCTGATAAACAAATAACTTGACAAAAGTTGGTAACAACATTATATTATACAATAGGTTATATCAGGGGTTTTCAAAGTCTGAGACTGTGGGCCTCCCCTCAGACAAAGCTTGGAAAAAGGCACCCCTCACCTCCCGCTTAGTTTACTTGCTTAGTTTCTCAATTCCTGGATGCCTATGGGATCATGTTTATGTTATTTGATCCCATAGACACTCAACAATTGAGCCAAGATAACCTAATATTGCTGTTTGACAGCAATATTATTCAGACTACACCAAATACATAAAAAAGGTCTGTCCTAAGGCATTTATTAGTTTCTGACTAAGTTAACTTTGTACCTGTAACTAGATAGTTACTGCTAAGTTGGCCTATTCCAGGGTCTTTTTCATTTAAGGCCTCAAGTTTAAGTTAATGGCCATAGCTTAAGGCTTTACAAGAATTTTGGGAAACCAGGGAAGATGCTGTGAAGTCAACAGGAGCCCAGCGATCCTGTGGACCACGGCCTTTGTCATTCTGCATGCACACGCACTGTTTTTCTCTATCCCAGAGGATCTGTCAACACTTGGGTGTGCATACCCACAGTTGACGAAGTTGTGTTTCTGCTCAACTTTGAGGATAAATCAAGAATTTGAGAAATATCTTTCTCTCTCTTTCTCACAATTACAATTAGGTCATTTAGCAGACGCTTTTATCCAAAGCAACTTACAATTACATGGTGCTATTACATGGATCAGACAGGGGTCAGGCATCTTGCTCAAGCCTGGGGCTTGAACCCACAACCTTCTGGCTGGGAGTCCAACACCTAGACCACTAGACTATCCTGCCCCCATCTAGTTGTGTGTGTTCGTTTGTTTAAACTAGGCTATATGTGTGTTAATAAATTCATTTCTGAAAAATAATTATCTTCTCGTGTCTATATTCTATATACGGTCCCTCCTCTGCTTAAATCTGGCGATAATCCAGATTATTGACTGATTGAATTGAAATGATCTAATTCTATTTTATCGAGTTTATTTTTACTGACCACAATTGAGCATAGTAAATTGTAGACAGGCTGGTGCCATGCCATGTCATCATGGTTACTTCACTTATGCATGTATACTGAAAATGCATAAGTGAAGTAACCATGATGACATAATGCTGTCCTTATTCTAGGAGAATGTTGTTTGCTTGCAAGAGCTAGTGGCTAACCAGTTCAACTGTTGACAAATATACTGATTGTAAGTCGCTTTGGATAAAAGTGTCTGCTAAATGCTGTAAATGTAAATGGTGCCCCGAAGGTATTAAAATAAAAAATAAATATTGCCAAAATTTAGATATATTCATATATGGGTCAAACCGCTACACCAGCATGCCAAACCATTACTGCGCTAAACCACCATTTTCTTCTGCTTCTTGAATACAAATTCCACTGAGAGCTTCAAACGGGTCAGACAATTCGAGCCAGGCCCGGCCCGACTCTGTGAGCACCCAACTGGAACCCGACGTCAACGTATTTTAGCCCGAGCCCACTATCTAAAATGTCCCCTGCTGAGAAAATCTGTTTTCCCTTGCGCTAGCACATGAGCACTGGGTCGAACACTGTAGGTAATTTTTTACTCCATCTCCAACCTGGGCGCAACAGGCAAACAGCTGAGCGAGCCGACTACGCTTTGACTACTGCAGGCAGGCAATGCGAAATATAATTTGAGATTAGAAAAAGTTGGGGGGACAAAACCTAGATTTTGAAATGTGGGGGGGACATGTACATGACATTTACACCCATGGGTAAAACATTAATGATGGCGAGATAACATGTAGATGCATGACTTACCGACATTAATGGCCCATCCACGCTCTACAGCCAGCTTTCCTGCCTATGAAAGAAATATTATAAAAAGATAATAGCAAAATAGGCAACCTTTGTAACACAGGGTTAAATACAGATTATCGCTGGGTTGTTTCTACTGCTGGGTTTCTATATATTATTGGAGTTATGTGCAAATATTAGTAGTATAGTATATTTGAGAATACTGCACCTTTTACGTCTATGTTTACAATGCACACTGCAAATCTAAAAAAATGATTAGGATGTCAGTGAGGACCACACTAAATATTATTCAAATTAGAATTGGCTGGACCACAAGCACCCTTAGGTGTTTTCCCTGCATAAAGCTTTACATTAACAGCAAGGCAGAGAAAGGCTGTGATTGGAGATTCCATAAGTCATTATTTTAATTTTTTTTAAATCAATCTCAAAAGAAACTGGACCGGACTTGACCGCAGCACGCCTCTGGCAGCAGATTCATCAAAATTCCACAAACATATTCCGCAAAGTGTACATTCGCAAATAGGCTAATGAGTATTACATTACAGCCCTATGGCCAAATTTTGAAAAGCTAAAGTTAGCTTCAAGCAGAATTTGATCACGCTGTTAGAAAAAAGCATGATGACAAAACGTGTATCATATCGACCAGGGGTGACATGTAAGCTAAAATTCTGGGAGGGGCACAATTAGAGCAGGGGTATGGGGGTCCTCCCCCCCCCCCCCAAAAAAAAGGAAATAATGACGCAATTATTTTTGTAATTTGAAGTGGCATCTCTGGCCCAGAAAGGGAACAATAAACTCTGTATGGGCTGCATCTGACTTGTCTACCGCAGTGTTCATTTAGTTAATGAATATTTTGACAAATATATTCAACACCCCCTTTCTAAAGAAAATGACGATGACAGACAAAAACTCCTTGAAAAAATAACTAAACTAACTAAATAACTAAATTTCATCTAGATTTTTATTGACGACAAAGAGACGGCACGAAAACTCCGTCACGTTAGTTATTTTTAACACTAGAACAGAAGATAGTTGTAGCAAAACACAACACTAAGCTAAGTGTCATTTTGCTGAGAAATGCGAAAAGGGCTTTTTGAAGTATGTGTCTTTTTGAAGTATGATCTATGACATGTCACACAAACAAACATGCAAGTGCATTAAATGAGGGAGGGAGGTTGCAACACGCTCTGCTGGGTACCACAGTTGCCTTTGCTTTCATGTGGTTCTCACGTACAGTACAGTGTCTGAGGTGTGTTAACATGTCCACCAAGAAATTAAAAGTGTCCAAACGGCCAGTTAGCTTTTGCATGTTGTGTCAGGCCCGCTGTAGCGCGTAGTACGCTGGCCGCCGTCAACCCTGGCGTCTGAACCCACACCAGACTCGTTCCAGTCCAAGTTCTGTAGCATTTCCAAAGCCTCCAGGGCGTTCGTTTTGCTCTGTCTGCTTGTCATCGTGTAGCTTGCTCAGTGCTATACTACTCGTAACAAAATTATCTGTGGTCAGGTGAGCAGCTTATAGCCCATTGAAATACTAGGACAGCCAATAGTTATTCTTCATATTTATTACAGTAGTGTACAGTACATTTTTTCGGGATGGGATGGGAAACAAAATCACTATTAATCACGGGATTGGGACGGGACAGAAAAAAAAAGTGGGAGTGGGCGGAACCGGGAATGGTAATAACACTATGATGCACAACTTTATACACAAATACGTTTATATGAATAAACTCAATTCTAGTTGTCTCTTTATGCTCTCCTGTTTGCTTTGGTATGGCTGGTTAAGTGAATGACGTGCTCCACAACCAAAACAGTTGGTGGCGGTAATGCACCAAATTGGTATGGCAATCGGCAATAATATAACAGAATGTAAAATGCACTTAGCCGCGAATAACAAAGTGGAATGGGATATGAAAGCTACTGTTGGGAAGTGATCCTTCAATTGCACTCAGCGACATTGCATGGCGGTCTGAAGTTCCAAAAAAATACGGCGTGAAAACATCATATGCCAGCTACAAGACATGCAAATATCTTATTAAATACAAAGCGACACGGGCACAAGTGGCCTTCAGCGTCACACATGCAAAACATCCAACGCAAGGCAGCCAGCAATATCTTTATTAATGAAACATAATGTGCTAGTGACAGTAAAATTGAGATTCACTGGCACATTACGGCAGCCAGGATCCAAGACCGTTCGCTATTGTTGAGGGACAAGGGCAATTCCAGCAACAAGCACCCCGTCAGAGAGGAGCTTCAGTGTTGCTGGGAGGTTAATTGAGGAGAGGCGCACCAACCTCAGTCCAGAATGTGTGGACAATCACTTATTTTTGCATAGAAACACTCGATTTGGTTATAATCACCGGCCACTTTATTAGGTACACCTAATAAAGTGGCCGGTGAGTGTATATTGGGTTACACAATGTTTATTTATATAATTTTTATGTTTGGTTATATATTATTAGTTTGTTCAAATGTTGGTGGTCAAATTGCATTGATTCTGAAACTCCCTGGAGTGTGCGTTATGTAAGATGGCTTTCAGTTATAACATACATAAAATAACAAAAAAAATTGTTTTGTCAATTATGGTGGGCATGCTGTGATCTGTCCTGTATATTTTACTCTGACAGATTCCGGCCAAAAAAACAAAACACGGGAGTCGGAGGGAATGGGAGGGAATGGGAGTCATTTTTTTGGAATTGGGATGGGACGGGATTTCCCCCCCATCTTTTTTATGGGATTGGGATGGGATTAGATTTTTTTTTGTGGGAGTGGGATGGGAGAGGTTTGAAAATCCACTCCCATGTCACACTCTAGTGTACAGTGGAGATTTTTTTATTACGGGAACGCTATTTTAATGACGTCATCACAAAGAATGCCGCGTGCACACGTACACACACACATAAACAAGCAGACTTAAAATAATCGCCAGATACTGAAACTACTTCGCTTACTTTAGCTACTGTATTACAAAAACTAACATCAACAACATTAATAACTGCTTCATTCATAACCACAGACACAAATCATGCCAATTTATAAAAGTAGCAGACACACAGTATCCGCAAACTAATTCACACCAAACGCATACAGTCAAGTAGGTACAGTGTGTATAATTACCGGTAGCTCCAAGTTGGAGGGGGCGTCAAATCATTGCCATTGCTTATTATTCAGCATCACTTACATTGGTTTACTGTAACCAGTCATTTTGATTACATTGTGCAAATTGTAAAGTTTAGTTGTAAGCCCTTAAAACACACCAAGCACAGCAGGTGGCACTGCCTCAATAAAAACCACCAGTGTTACTCACTTTTGATGTTTTGATTTTGACCACAGGACTTCCTGCTCCAAAAGACAAATGAATCATTACAATGAAAATAAAAATCTATATTTTTCAGGCGAATTGCCATTTTTACCACACTTTGGGGTTAGCAAGGACGAGCCTTTGTTTGTTTTCTATTTTTTTTACTCATACGTGGACTAGTGTGTCACAGCGTGATGATGACCATCTACACTTTTAGGAGGGGAAATGTTGCTTTTTATGACAAAGAACTAATTGCATCTCATTTTCCCAAGCTTGAAAGGGGATTGATGTTCTACTAACCACTTCAGCAACACACCGCTAATCAATCTCCTCCTGCACTGACGCACAACAGAGTGAGAACTGTGTGAACTTTGAAAGAAATCATTACCATAGTTACCATGGTTTTAAACTCAAGAATAGTGCCCCTCTCACACTTGTGCAAAATAAAAGATTACAAAGTCCAACAAAGACACATAAAACTAATTCTTACCATTACGGTCCCCCCAGTCTGTGTCCGCAAAGGCCTTAAAACTCTCCGCTGTACTAGAAAGTTAGGCAGGAACAGTACAGGTGGGATTTCTGTAATGCTTGCCACCACCAGTGACCACTAGGCAGAAATAAACAACAAGAAATAACAATTATCACATTTAAGAAACTATCTCTGTGCAAACACAGAAACAAAAAGCAAATCAAGCAAACACATTTGGCTCTGGAAAAGATGATGTTTCAAGAATTAAAGCGCAATGCCGCTGATATAATTATTTACATAGAGTATTTGATTCAGCTTTATAGCTGATAGATTCAGAATCCTTACATTAGCGGCACACATCCCTTACTCAGGACTGTTCATAGTTCACCATACTGCATGCATCTACTCTGCCAGATTTGTATTTATCAAGAACACTGTAAATTCTATGTGGCTCCAATGTGTGATAAATTGCAAATGTATGAGTCATGCTCCTTCAAGGACCACAGCGAGCAGCTATCTGCTCAATATATACAGCAGCTTGATTGATTGGAAGGAAAATCCAGTCTCCTAGGGGATAATCCACTGCATTTCAATTGTACACTTGGCTCAGTCACAGCACTCCTTGCATTAAAATATATTCACAGGAAGAAAAACAACACCACAATGTACAATAAAACTATATGAGCAGAAGGAAGGTGTAATCCCAAGGAAAAAGCAAGTACCTAATATATAAAGCTGAATCACACTAAAGGGATAGTTTGAAATGTTTAATGCGGCTATTCATTTTATATATTCCATATTTATGCTATTTTAATGCTCAGCAAGCACAAAAGGAATGAATCGCAGCAAAACTTTAGGACAGGGTTTTGGCTTGACAGAGTGCTGAGGCATTACATTTGCTGTAATGAATGAATCAGGCCCCGTTTATTTCCATTATAACTGTGTGATCTATAGGGGACCGTATTATCCCGTATCAGATGACACACACACCAATCGACAATATCACAGTTAAGTAGAAAATACAAATACATTTGTTCAAATTCAGCCAATGCTGAGAGAGACAATGCTGAGTTACCTTCAATCTACTGAGGTAGCGTTTGGTGTGAACCACCAGCAGGTCTTCTTCAGTAGCTTCTCGGGCCTCCACGATGTTGCCATCAGTAATGAACTGCTCCTCTACGAGAACGGAACCACAACTCTAGAAGCTATTGGCATTATATATTTATGTTTTGGGGTCTTAACCTTGGAAAAACTGACCTGACATAATTTACAGTTTACATGTGAGATCATGCCAGAGCCTGTGTTTTCTCAAAGGCAGGCTAGGTTGAATATACTACACTGTAACCTTGCATGGACGTCCCTCCAGTAGTAGCCTACTGCGAGTAGTATTGCAAGACCAAATAACACATCACATTTATTCCTCAAAGTATTTTAGTGTAGTTTAATTGCTGAGAACAGATTATTAACATAATACTACTTGAGCTTGAACAGGGAAGTTTTTTCCCCTCATTACTAACCATATGTCTTTATACAATTCCCTGCCTCTCCCCTCCTCCACTGTAATTGTTCTCCTACCTTTCAAAAAGTTAATGACTTTCCCCCACTTTCCAGCATCGAACGGGTGGAGTTTTTCAAGGCCCATGAAGGTGATGTTATAGTCAGGATGGTACACAATCGGCAGGCATGTTCGTGGAATGGCGTTGTACAGTTCGGTGCAGTGAGGGCTGAAAGAAAAAGAAAAACAGATTTACATAGAAAACTACTTCATTATAATAATAATCTGCTAAAACTCACTATGGACATACGGTTAACTTTTATTCATGCGTACCCATTATCCCCTTCATCATCTTTGTGAGACATTTTCTCCAGGCATTTCTGTTCCCCTGCAACAAGAATCATTACATGGCAACATTTATGATAATCAAATACTGCAGCAGGCTTCTTGTAAATGATTACATCTTACAGTAGTGTTTACAAGTTTGTAAACACTACTGTAAGATATGCAATCTATCTTAAAGCCTATTATATAAGATTTCACTATCAGCAGTCTGTGATTGAACTATATTTTCCACGGTGTGTGTGTACAGTCATTACGCATGGGTAGTTCATTCGCGTTTAAAGTCAGGAAATGTTTCTCATTCGCAATCATCCTTTTCACTTGATCAGTGGACAGTTCCTATTAAGAATCAGATGATGTTACGATAATTTTGACAAACATGATCGAGCTTACTCAACTGTAATAATAACATATAGGCTAATATAATATAACATATCTAGATCTCGAATATTTCTCTATTAAACTGGATACTCTAAACTGACGAAAAGGAACATGGTTTTGCATTCCACTGCTGTTATCGATATGACATCTCATTTTTGTACGTTTACAACGGCTGTCATTCTTATCACACTAGTGGGAAATAAATTGCATTTGCTTACAACAGCAGGTGTGGAAATGACAGTTCCTGAAGCACCCCGCTCTTCGTCTTCGTCTACTTTGAGTATTAGCCGCTCACTTGATAGAACACTTCTGCCACCTACTGTCCTGGAGTGCGCAACAATAGCCTACATTTTCATTGCATAAAAAAATAACTATACTATGAACCATATTATATACAATTTAGGCTATCCAATCCTAGAATTCCTTGCTTTATTTTAAAGGCTGTTTCATCAATCATTAAGTAAAAAGGTAGAATTTGAATAATCTTTTATTTTTCATTGTCTGGCTTGGTGTGGAAATACTTACAATAATAAATATAAAATAACTTTTACCTTAGCCCACTTTCAGAAAAGGATAACATTTAATTGCACATGGAAAACATTGTATAAGTTGTAGTGTGTATTCCCATATGAATCAAAGACATTGAAAATAATGCTCAAAATACTATCTGGAGCAGAACAAAATGGGTAGATTATTTTCCTGACAGAAGAGGGTTGTCAAAGCAGACAACATACCGGGCCAACTGAAGATGACGTGTCCATATAGCGCATGCAGCTTCTTGCTGAGTTACCGCTTGGTCGGTCAGCGATACGGAGACTCAAACGATTTATTTACTCGCCCCAGGCAGACAGCAGCTGCCTTCGTACAACGTGCTGCCCTCATCTTGGCAGGGCTGGACAACATCATATCCCAGATGTAAGGAGCGAGGTTTGCGTGCGATCCGCATCTGATCTCAACTGTTCTGCATAATGGAATTGAATTTAACACCTCAAGTAAGGTTACATGCCAAAGGAAGTGATTTAGCGTTAGGGTAATCTACTGTCGCCCATTACAGAATTCCTAACTAGGGGACTAACAAACTTGTTTTGGAGTAGCCTAGCACCAGAAAAATTAAAAGCAGACATCAGTAGGTCCATGTATTGTAATGGAATATTTTATTTCAGCAATATACAATTGTGTTTTACAATTCTATAGTTGGACAATGGCATCTTTACTAAGCACACACAGAATATGTCATGTGAGATGCCTGGAGATTCTAAATTGCCCAGGATGTCAGCTGTTCTCTGAATAGCTTTCCTGTCTCTTCTTCTCTCTTAAAACAGCCTTTTGTGTCTTTTCTATTACCTTCTTCAGATAAAGGTATTTATGAGGATATCACAAGAAGAATGTCATGACTGCATGCGTCCATGCTGTTGTTCAAACCCCCCTGACCTAGTCTGTTTACATGTATGTAAGGACAACTCTGGTTTTAGTGAGTTGGGACACTTCACAGACAGGCTTGGAACTGTGTGTGAACTGTTTTCCATTTCTTGCAAGATCTTACAATTAAATT
>JAOEHI010052041.1:0-17401 GCA_025447815.1 Percopsis transmontana | reverse complement strand
CCCGCCCCCCCCCCCCCCCGCCCCCCCCCCGCCCCCCCCCCCCCCCCCCCCCCCCCCCCCCCCGCCCCCCCCCCCCCCCCCCCCCCCCCCCCCCCGGAGGTGCGTCAAATGGGCAAGCGTATGGTGACATCACAGTTGTCTACTCACCATGTCAGCAGCTCCGCCCTTCACCACTGACTTGATATAGATCCCCAGTTTCTCCTGACCAGCACCCTACAGGAAAAGAGAAAGGAGAAATAAACTTAAAATGTTTTTTTTCCAAGGCACACACACACACACACACACAGGGCTCTAGTCTCTGTATGGCGCAAGGCCGGCGGTAGCGCTAACGCAGACGTAATGACAGTTTCTTTGGGCACAAGGTGGTTTTTCTATTGTCTGTGTGCGTTTGCTAATTTCCCGGCGCGCCATGACATCGCTTTTCGCAGAAATGGGCGTGGGGGTGGAGCAGAGGGTGTGACAGCCAAAATCAGATGGTGCAGTGCTAGTTTGGTGTCAAATAAAACTAAATATTGCGCTAGCATCTCCACCTGGTGAGACTATGTCTTAGGGCAGACGCAGGCATTGTGTGGTAGTTTCCGGGCTTATAGGGGAAGGTGCACTAAGCATATACCTATCCAAAATCACACAAGCCACTTTTGTGTATGTTATATGATCTATTTCGTCAATAATGACTACTGTCCTTTTTAATCACAAAACAAAATATATGCACGTGTATCATGGTGGTTTATTAGAGGTGCTGGTCTGGACTTACGCCGTCTATTATGAAATTGGCAGTTCGCCGAGACAGAGAAATTCTATTCTGCTGTTAAAGGGAATGAGAGGAGCAGATTTGGTTGGTCGTAATATTAGACAGACCCCATCACTCCTACTGATAATGTATTCATTTTAATCCAACCCTTTTACAACTGCGCCGCCGTTGCGCCCGCTTACCGCTGTCCCGAAATTAGCAAAAAAGGTATTGGCCACACCTTAGATCGAACTGTGCCATGGACTTGCGCTGTGCACCTCTGCTTGCGCCTTGACCGGGAATCTAGAGCCCACAGTGTCAAGCAGAATGCATGAGAACAAGGGCACTAACAGGGTCTGACTCAACAGCTTGAGAAAGGCACCAATACTGTAAAATGAAACCCCCACCAAATCCAGCAGATGTACCGTGCAAAAATAAAAACAGATTTCCTCCCGGTCGCACTAAAAATATCGCAGCCAAGTGAATGTTTTCGCGGCTCCGGTAGCAGCCAGCAACTCAAGCTGCCTGGTAATAGAGGGTTGACGGTGTGCAGGCTATCAAGCCGGTCGGCGCATTGACAAGGCAGGGGAGCACACTGAGTGGCCTCTGTGTGTGAGAGTGTGACAGCAGGAGCGAGGCAGGCTGCTAGCCAGCTGGTCCTTCTAGGACTGGCAGGGCCTTGTTCCTAGCCAAACATGTCCTTCTACATACATGCACACACACGTGCATTCATGCACGCACACACACTTAATTCTGCCCCATAAATGGTGCTATTCATCAATGTGTCTAGACAGAACAGAACAGAACTGGGTAGTTTCCATTTGGCTTTCAGACTGCAAACCAATGTATCTGCTATCATCTGATGGACGCCTGACGCGCCAAATGCAAACACTGTGGCTCGTATGTTTCTCTGGCAAAGACTGATATTTCACATGCCAACTAAAGAATATCAACCAATTTAGCGTTAAGACGGTGGGTACTTACTGGATACGATTCGCTGAGTGAAGCACACACAGATGCGTTCAAAGGATGTGCCGTTATGACTAGGGGTGTTAACAATTAATCGACTATCGATTTATTACTAATAAGAATTTAATCGATTAAGAGTTTAACGATTGACTTTAGTTCCGTTTCCTCTTGTAATATAGCCCACATCATACTGTGTTGACGGGAGTTTTGTGTGAATGGGCCAATAATGACTTAAGGTATCAGAGGGAGGGCGCTAAATATAGGCTAAGTGGTGGTTATTCCACACTGAAAACGAGGAAAAAGAAGTAGACACGAGCCCGCACCACTGCATGATACTAGTCCTACCGAATGGTGGAAAGTCAATGAGGGAAGATTTCCGAGGCTGGCGAAACTGGCGCGGTGATACCTGTGTATACTCTGTGTCTGTCCCCTCGGAAAGGGTATTCTCAGCAGCTGGCCTTACTGTGAACAGACTGTGCACACAACTCACCCCTGACCACGTAGATATGCTGATCTTCCTGAATAAAAATACCTAGGTCAGTCTATTTGTTCATAATATGATGAGGTGAGGCTAAGTGTGCCCAGTGTAGGGGCCTATTGTGTATGAGGGGCCTATTGAAAACATAAGGCTAACCTTATAATAGTTACGTCTCTAGCTCATAAGGGTTACACAATCGTATTGCCGTCATTATGTTCTGATTCACTTGAGACAAACACATTTTTTTTTGTTGGCCTACATTGTAAAACGATGCATAGGCTATTGAGCCTACACAACCTCATATTGTATTTTTGATATGCTATACAAGAATGTTTGCATTTTTGGTTTACAATAAATATTTCATTATAGGAATATAACCTGCATTTTGTATGATGTATATCAGAGCAAACTAGCTAGCTATTGGTTTTATAATAATGCAGGCTATATCTAGTTGTGTGTGTGCATGCATGTGAGGTAGTAATGGAAGACTCCTGAGAACTGTCTCGGCTCACCGGCCATACCACAGACAAAGGTCCTCAACGTAGCATCGAAACATGCTACATTAAGACACAAAACAAAAAAACCAACAAAAAAAACCCTGTGCCCCCCATAAACACGCTCCACTTGTTCTGCTGCTCTGTTTTGTTCAATAAAAAAAAACATTCTTTCAAAAACCACAAATGCAAGATTGCTTAAACAATATTTTAGCTAGAAGCGCTACACAAAAAGTTTTCAGGATAAATAGTGAGAAGAGAGCCAAGCTCGTTTCCAGCTGTGACCAGCCTCCTGTTTGTGTTTAGACTGCTGGAGTCAAGCATACAAGGGCAGCCGGTAGCAAGCTGCCAAAGCCACAAGAAAGACAGAAAAAGTAATCAAAGAAAGACAGAAATAAACAGACAGACAGAGACAGAGACAGAGAGAGAGAGAGAAAAGACAATGAAACTTGGAAAAAGGAAAAAGAAATTGATAAAAATAAAAAAAGGATAATTATGTATTAAGCCTACCTGTTACCATCAGCCTCCCCAGCCTGTGCGTGACTGGTGACCAGCACTGTGGTTCCACCTAGTGTACAAGACTGTCACCTGAGCTAGGTACAAGGCATTCCAAAGCATGACAAAGACCTCTGTGTGTGTGTGTGTGAACAGTGATACTATGACGTCACATGGTTCTTGGTGAATAAACACCTATGAGTGAATGAATGAGTTTGTGTGTATAGCGGAAGAGCGCGATACAGCCAACATCCTACCTCTCCTCTCTCTCACTTTCTCTCTCCAAGACAAAGACTGGGACAATCTGTCAGGCATAAGATGTCTATAAAAGTGCATTAATGACATATCTAATAGATGCCAGTCACCAGATCTGGCTCTGTGCGTGTATGTATGTGTGTGTGTGTGTGTGAATAAGCAGGAGCTAAGGTTATCCACAGGTCAACAGCCCATCCTCAGTCAGTGTTCCATACAGATCTTAGATGTTCTTTTATGTGGAGCGCCTACAAAAGCGCTTACAGGCGTGCGTGCGTTTTGCAGTAGCAGTGCCATGCAGATGATGGGTTAAAACAGTCAAATGGCACTACCCGACCTGAGCCTGGAGTTAGACGTGTGATGAGGTGACTCGCCTACAACAGGCCTACCGACATTGGAACATGTGTTCACGGGCATGTGAATGAGAACAGTATATGACATATATGAATACTAAGACCGTATTCATTCACACGAGCGTTACGGCAGGAAAGCGCAGTGAATCACTGCGGCTGCCGTGATGTCTGTCGTATATTATATAACATACTGGAGCAGGAGACACTGAGGGAGTGGCATTTTCTTTCCTTTTTTGGAAGCGCACACATATTTGTCAGCGCGGTGATAAATACCAAAGAGTGGTGACAGACTAGTGAGAGACAGACCATTATAATTATAAACACCAAGCACCAAGCACCATGAACCCAGGTGATCTTGCGGTCCAGGTAGCTTAGAGTTGGGTTCTTCGATCCTTCATTTCCTCTGGGATCACAGAAGGCTGTGATTAACATCCGTCTGTCTACCTGCTGTCTGCCTCAACCTCTTTAATAGGCTCCACACACATACACATTTTAAGGCTCCAAATGACAAACCTTGCGCACAACCATAAAATACCGAAATAAGTTGAAACAGACACAGATTCAGGCAAACACACAGCCCCATGCGCACATCCTTAACAGACACAGGTCAGTGGAAACATGCATACACACACACACACACAACCACTAGAAATTCTCACATACACAGCTGGTCTAACAGCACCAGTAGTTAAGAGGGGAAGGGGGGGGTCATGGGGTCAAACTGAAACCAGATGTGCTGGTTGTCTCACACTGGCACACGCATGCATACACACATTTAGACATGCCTACTATGCTGCAGCGTTCGTGAATTAACCAAACTAACCGTGTACAGGTCCACTAGCTGGATTCACTTGCTATGACGAATAGGCCTAAAATACACACTAATCTCCTGCCCTGGATATGAACCTTCACAAAATAGCAACTGACATTCCAATGTAAACCACAGTCGGTTTCATGATTTACTGACATCTTTAATTCACTGTTTTGGAGCTTTGTGCGCGTCTACTCAGATTATCAGGCTATATCTGGAATATCCGAGGTAGAAGGGGTTTACAGAGAAGAAGAAAAAACACAGGTCACTGAAGTCGAAGTACAAACATGTGCTAAACAGATTAGATAAATGTCAGCTGAGTAAAGGTATTAAGTAAAAGTACTTTTTGTGGAAAGTGGATTTTTCAACACTTACAGAATAATGGGTGGCTCGACATTGCCTTAATCAAATCATGATAATTCAAACGCGGGGACCATATTAGGGGGGAACACAGCCCAAGGGAGTTCCCAAACACTGGGAAACAGTGCTTCTCAACAGAATTCCTCTGTTGCACTGAGACAGATGTATCTCTGCACCTGGATTGGGGATTTGCTGGCAACCTGACCTAACTGCAGTAATGAGCACTTAGTCAATATTTACTTCATTTATTTCAATGTTTCAACATATGTCAAACGCTGGCTTCAATAAACGCAGTATTTTGCATCAAGGCTATTAGTGTGAAGGTATTTTCTTTCATCTTTCCACTTACTTTATTTTTCCTGGCACAAGGCTGGAAGCACGGCTATTAACGGTAGGCTTTGCAGAGATTAATAACATCCTTCCAATACATATTCTGGATTGTTGACTTGTTAATATATAGATGAAATATGTCAATGCAGTGAATGTTGTTCAATCGTAAATCTAAGTAACTTGCTTTGGTGTGTTTCAACGGCCATTTAAAAATAAAAAAATCCGACAGCAGGCAAATCCAGTAGGAACGCTCATGACGAGACATGACTTCCTAACCATTCTATAGATAAATGTTGTAGAATTCACACAAAACACAAAATCACACACACACACACACACCTCGCAAACATTACCTCTCCTTTTGTAGGAAAGTGTGTGTATGTGTTGCACGGTACATCCTGTCATTGTTCTACCTCTCAGGGGGAGTCAGCGCTCTCATGCAATTGTTTTGCAGCCGTACCATTCTTCGATCAGCGAACACACAAAGAGTCACACTCGCAAACAAACAAACAAATTTATGAAAACCCTATTTTTACTTCCCACACAAACAGGACCAGTAGACATTGAATTGGATTAAGACTACATGAGGGGTGATACCCTTTCCCTACAAAACAAAAATCACATGATGTTACTTCAGGTCTGTTCAGGACTCAGTTTCCCATAGAGCCCTCATGAAACTGATAAGAACTGTGTCTACGAGGACAGGTGATGGATCAACCATTTACGTTGTTTATTGGCCTATAGGTGTTCTTCCTGCTTGGCTCATTCAATGAGAGTGATGACCGCCATGCTAATAGTGTCATTATAACATTTCAAGATAGCAAGCTATCTATCGTGCGCTACAAGCTACATCTACATACAACATGCTAATGTTAAGTAGAAGAGCAGTCTTGACGTGACATGTTGTGCACATACACACAAACGGATAAATGGGGCAGCAAAAGGGTGGTAAACGTGCTGATCTCCAGTTGCTGTGCGACAGTGTGAAATCAGAACGCTCCGCCCTCTGGACGGCGGAGCAGGAATGCATAAACACATCAACACAACAGGCAGAGGAGGAGGACAGACTTCCTAAACTCTGGCTGGGAGCTGCCGTGAAGGAAGATGGAAACAATGCAGTGAGGCACACACACACACACACACACACACACACACACGCACACTTCCAAACATGGACAGGACATACTGCAAACTCCATGTGTGCGCACAGAGTTTGTGTGACCTTTGCTTTTGCTTGTGTGATGATGTCTAAGTTGAATCATTAATGAGCTCAAATCGATCCCCTGATCAAACACACCAGAAGACAGATGTGCAGTTCAAAGCATTAGCACACTTGCTACTATTACTGAGGACAACTGGTGTTGCGGAAAAACCTGATTATCTTGAAATGACATGGTTGAATGGGAATATACACGCCTTCCAACGGCCACATTTATGCGCACGCTATTATTAACTAGCCTATTTCAAAAGCATGATGTATACATAAATGTTGTGGATGTAACAATGTGACCACACACACAGACTTTAGTACTACTTCCAACACTGACATGTACATGTCATGTGCAATTCACACGTGCGCGCACCCCCCCCACACACACACACACAATCCAGGTGGTCTTACCTGAGTCTGGTCTCTCCTGCCCACAACTGAGAACCACATGTTGCCGCTTGGCTCCCCAGTATTCTAAATATTACTGAACACCTGGCTCTCTCTATCACACACACACAGCTCCTACGCACTCCTACAGTAGTCCGTCCAAGGGTTAGGGGAAGGGAAGGCACAAGCTTCTTATAATCCCAGTGAAATAACAAACGTGAACGGTCTACGAAAACCCAAAAAAGGAAAAGAAATAAATCTTTTAAAAAAATTGAAAAACAGTCCAGACCAAAACCACAGAGAGATCTGGGAAACAGTTGCATCTCCACTAGTACTACAAGTTCTGTTGGAACTGTTAGCTAGTGCACGACAACGCCCCTCCAAAACAGACAGGCAGACAGACAGGCGGTTGTACTCTCCTCCACTAGAGTGGGGAACCCCAGACAATCCCCCACCCTAAAAAACACTCAACTACTGCTAGACATTTTCAACATTTTCACTCTCCACACTTTATACATTCCAACATTGAAAAAAAAGAACAGAAAAAAAAAGACAAAACTAGAAAAAAAAACGCTGAAAAAACAACGTTCGGGACAAATCCTTAAAGTGGCGAGATTTGGGATGAGCACTGGCTGGTTGTACAATCCAGACAGGTGGGTGGGGAACGCAAATGCCTCGAGTCTAAGCTCCACGCAGCAAATAACAGCCTTCTGTAGCCTCCAGCAAGGAAATACCAGCTCCTCACACACACACACACACACACACACACACACACAGTTATATAATAGACCAGAAGGCTAACCTAGGAAGGTGAATTTGGAGAATGGCCCGGGTGAGAATTTACACAGCTGTGTGGCAAAAGTAATATCTCTCTCTCCATCTGTCTCTCTCTCCCACTCCATCCATTGCTTTATTATTTCTATCTCCATGCCTGCATTCTGCCCACCATAACCCGTCCATAAGCAAAAAAAGGAAAAGGTAGTTTTTATGTTAATGTGCAAACACAGACACATAAGCACATAAGTTTTAACCTCCTGTTACAACCATACCTCTTCCTGCCCTTCTCCCTTCCCTCTCTACCCCTCATGCCCTTCTCCCTTCCCTCCCTACCCCTCATGCCCTTCTCCCTTCCCTCATGCCCTTCTTCCTTCCCTCTCTACCCCTCCACTCTCGTCTCACTTATGCGCACACAGGAAACATCCAGTAAGTAACAGGAAACTCACTCAACCGAGAGAGTTAAGCCCACTGTACACTTCTGCTGAAAACTAATTTCAGCTTGTCTTCTATGTTGAACCAGCGGGTGATTGACTACAGTGCGAGCACCGTACTTGGCTCCTTGCGCTGTAGTGGGAGACCACTCCAAATCATAGCTCGAGCGGAAACGGTGTACACGCTGCCAACGCACCTTCGCATAGTCGCGTGTTTTTGACGCGTTTCCCATATGGAGCATCCTTTGTTTGGGTCGCGTATTCTGCCTGTAGCTATGCAGAATAAATGTATCAGCAGTGAATTCAACAGGTTAATGACGATTGAAAAATAACAATGAAGACAAGGTCAATAAAGTTGTTTGTTCTTCTTTGTTTAGATATTACTGACAGTTCTACTGATTGCCTTTTCCTCTCATTAAACGAGCACCGCAGTGGGTATACTAGCATTAGCTATAAGCGCCGTTGTGACTTGTTCAGTGTAGACAGAAAATCGATGTTAAGACAGGATGTGTGTGTGCGAATGTGTTGCTGGTTAAAACTTCACCTTCCTCCAGCCCACCAGAAAACAGAACATATGTGCACACATGCTTTCATGTCAAGGGCAGAGCTGAGTTTACACCAAAATAGAGCCGTCCACAAAAACGCTGGAGTTCCTTACATACATGGAGACACGCAAATGCTGCCTCATTCCTTTAGGAGGGAACCCAATGACTGTGAGAACACACTACCATATCCAGACTACCAGACTACATTTGTAGTACCATAAGAGTATGTTCATGTTAGACAGCAGGCAGCCCTGACAATACTGGAAATCCTTTTGCGCATCGCATTTATGTAACCAGGCATGCGAACCAATTAGTGTTTACAGTAATGACCTGGACAAATGCTGTATAGCTTTGCAAAACATAAAACAGGACAGTAAGTTTAAAAGGGTTGATTCCTCTTCACTGTCTGGAATTGCCAATGCAGTTGAAACCAGTGTAACAAAAAATTGTGTATTGTTTTTAAACTTGAGTGCATGTCCCTTTCACGGATCTGAACTCTGAGTGACTTGCATTCCTCTCTACTCCTCCCTCTACAGTGCTCATAGGCTCTTCTTCTACCCCTCCCTCTATAGCCCTGTGCATTAGCGGTGGGGTCACTATGACACAATCAAGTGTACCTGTAACTACAACCGCAAATGCAACAGAATCTACTTTAAGCAGCTATAAGGAGTTTTGGAGAAACGATTCAGTTCAGTCCCAACATCAGCTGTCTTTATTCTGTGAATCATTATTGGCAAGCATTCGTATTTGTTTTAGTGAAATAGCAAAATTTACTGCCAATGGTGTCCCTTTCTTAAGTTAGATACATAGATTCATCACTAAAACATGGACTCATTTGGAAACAAAACACACGCGTACATAGATTTTGCTGTGGGGTACACCAAAGGCACTGTGCCTTGACAGCCCGACAGCTAGAAGAAGAAATTTATTTTCTTTTATTTTTTGGAGCGTCTGTCAGTTGTCTGGTGAATTTTTTCAATGTTCTGCCTTTGAAGATGAAAATGTTTTTAACTTTTGAAAACACGTTGCGACTATAAATATCTTGATAGCGCAGACTATCTTTATAAAGTTGGATAAAAACTCAAACACATGCGCTCACAAACAGTGAATGCTCGCTCATACACACACGTGCACTCTGCACGTGCTGGTTCCTACCTTGGCAGCCACGATGCTGAGGCCCATGCCATTGTGCTTCTTCAGGGTTACCGTGACAACCTCCGGCTCCTTCCTCATTTGCTGCAACGAGAGACACAAACGAAAAGGTGTGTGAAGACAGAAACCACACCAGGAACCTCAGTGAAACAAGAGCTTGGACGCTGGTCTAGAACGTTCTGACAAGATCCCAGTGTTCTCCACGAACCACCCCTGCTGTGCTTCTCAACAAAATGAGGCTCCGAGAGCAGAAAGGAGAGGGAGAGAACGCAAGCGAGGGGCATGCGGGAGGAATGAAGGGAGGGACGACTAGAAGGAGGAAAGGAAGGAAGGAGGGAGGGACGGGAGGGAGTAGAGAGAAGCAGAGGAACCTGTGGTCGCTGGAGAAAAGTCAAGAATGAAAGCCACATGGGGCTTGACTGGTGCTACACACACACACACACACACACACATTAACACACTCATTTAAAAAGGGCTGGGTGACTGTGAGGTGAAGGCGGTGGGGTGAGGTTGAGGGGAGGCTGGAAGGGTGAAAGAAAGTGAGAAGGTGAGAGAGAAGAACTAACAGAGGGAAATAAAGAGATGGGAGAGAAGACGACAGATGGAGGACAGACTCTTCCTCTGAGAAGAGAAATAAAGAGAAAGAGAGAAATCGTGATTCCCACGCTATGAGAAAATATACTGACACAGAATAGTCCTGCCTCCTGTGTGTGTGTGTGTGTGCGCGCATGAGTGTGCATAGTGACTGTGGTGCTGGTGTCATTGTCCGATGCAGGACAACGGTTGGTTTAAATACCAGAGCAGTGATCTCACCCTAGTTGCAGGGCGGGGGCCATTACAATAACACAACCTGACAACAAATAGGACTCCAATGGTCGGTGGCGAAGCACACTGTCAGCTCTCTGTTGTGTTCCGAACTGTAACAATAATTGTATTTTGTTACAGTTCGCAGAGTAAATACAACACACCCTCTGATTATAAATTTGTACTCCAGTTCCAGTATTTAGCCAACCACTTCTGTTTTGACATAAACTGTGTCGCTACCTGTGCTCCACAGCATTGATGCAACCCCTTTCTAGGGATTTATATGTTCAGTCCTCTCCTGAAACTGGTTGTAATTGTAACACTTGTGCTTGTATCAAAAAAGAGCAAAAAAATGTCCATATGTTCTCCAGTTCGTATTAAATGGTAACTAAGGTGAAGGCAGTGCTGGGCGATATGGCTCAAAATTGATAATGGAGGCACTCACTGTTACATGTCCCATCTAGCTGACACGCTCATTGTACTCTCACACTTTGACCGTTTGCCTGAAGCCAAACCATTTCCAAAAAACAAAAATTAACGTGGCCTTCATTAGGAACTAATTCGTCACCGGTCGCTACAGCGCCTGAAGTCCCCTCTGTTTTTAACCATGGTCCGAACATTGTCCGAACATGTGCCCACAACGTAAACACAACAAGGGAGTTACTCTCGCGGGAGGTGACCGAGTCATGGCAAGATAATACATGCTGGTCTAGCATGAGGTGGAGCAGAGAAAAATTGTGGGAGTATTTGGGAGTACAAATCGTTAATCAAGAAAATATCGATCGAATCAACATGCCCAGCACAAGGTGAAGGTTGACAACATTGTGTTTTATCATCAAATGATGGAGAGCAGCAAAACTGAATTACTTATGAAAAACAAGTCCCAGACCATAATAATAATTTACTACGGCAACGTTTTTCAAATCGGAAGTCTGTAGGGACAGTATTAGTTTCCAACGTGTGTATTTTAGACGTGGTGCTGAGTCGAACAGAGCAGGGTCGCTACTGGCCTTCCAGCGGAGAGCACGGCCCTGTTAAACATCAATGCTTATCACTGTCTGCCTGAAGGCCTACAATCAAGCTACTGTCTGGCAACGAGGGAACAGCGTCTCTGTTAATGTGGAGCACTATAGACTGCCCTGGCACCGCACCACACACCATTAATCACCACTCTGTGTGTGTGTGTGTGTGTGAGAGTGTGCGCACACATGTGTGTGTGTGTCCCTGTGTCAGGGTTTGAGTCATGCAATAGCAGAATTGGGATAAACAGCCCAATTACAGAGGAAGTGGCTTTGTGTGTGTGTGTGTACGTCTTTGTGTATGTGTTGAGCTGAACAGAGGTCTATCATTTACTGCTCTCTGCTCACTAACTAAACGCTTTAGCAAAATCGGTGTTGAATCGGGGTGTGTGTGTGTGTGTGTGTGTGTGTGTGTGTGTGTGGTCCCCCAGTTGAAGGCAGTGATTACAGTGACTTCAGAGGGGGCAATTTAACTTGTACACAATTATCAAGTGTACACATAGTGACATGCACACACATACGAGTACTTCTCTTCTTCTAACCATTAACTCCAAACTACTCCAGTCTCTCTCTCTCCCTCTCACACACACACACACAAACACACACACACACACAAAAGAGGCAGAAGGTATAATGGAATTCTTATTTAGAGGAAAAGGAACTCCTTTTTGCAAAAGTCGCACCATTCCATTTGGTATACGAGACTGGACAAAGCACATGAAGGGTCTTTTCTCAGCCCTGCCCACAATAAAATATACAGTAGGCCTTTAACCTACCATGTCAGTGCTGTCGGCAGCAGAGAACGGGTTGTCACACTCAGCTCCTTCAAAGTGGATGGTCCAGGTACCGGGAGAGCGAGGGTGTGGAGTCAAATGACAGAAACCTGCAGGAATCAAAAGGAACACACTAGTTGACTTGTACAGCACCTCCCTCAGTTAAATCTACACCCGCCACAGGGTGAGCTAGCGTACAAATGCTGTTTTACTCTCTCTCTCTCTCTCTCTCTCTCTCGTGGTGTTTGTCTAGCTCTCTCTCCCAGCGTACGGGCCAGTAGCACCTGGGAACTCTCTTATCGGATGACATTCCGCTGGCCTGACTCCAGGCAGGCAAACACAGTGAAAGTACGGTAACACCAGCAAGACGGAGGCACTTAAAATCTTTACTGTGTCACAGAGTATATTCCACAGTCGTCTGGATCGCGACCAGTATCGCTTGAAAAACAGTACAGCTATGAGGATTGGCCAGATTCCTCAACTAGTTTAGCTACTTGAATTACAACGATACTTGGAACACAGTCTTTGGTTCTGAGGCATTTATGTCCATTCCCACATTTGTAGTTAAATAACCGGAGGATTGATGATGCAAATGCAATACTATGAAAAAAAACCCCCCACAAATATTCAGACAGAGATGATGTTTTCTAGGACAACGCATTCCACAAAAGTGTGTATGGGTGTGTCTAATTTTGGAGTAATACGATTCTGCATTTGTCCAACACATGCAGCTATGTCATTTTTTTCCCATGCTCCTGTAACAGGTAAAACATCTCTCTCGTGGACACAAAGCCTTACTAACACTGCACTCATTTTGCACTAGATTCACTTTCAAATTCACTTTGGTTTAAAGCCCATCAAGCCACACAGGTGTTTTGGGTTAAGGTTGCTGATCAGACCTACAGTCCACGCTTGACTTTTGTTGCACTCATTAGGGCGGGACAACTGACATCGTTCTTTATACTTGAATCAACCAGAGTGGAGATTTAAAATCAGTTTTCACCTGGATTTTCTTGCATATTATTTTTTATATTTATTCATCAAGGAACAAGTGCCAGTCTCTATTTGCATCTTCCCAGTGGGTTTGTTTTTGTCCTACCTCGCTGCACCAGGGGGTCCAGGAACTCCTGGAAACCGTTGGGGAGGTTGCGGACCACGTCGCAGGAGTAGCCGTCCTCAGGCAGCAGGAAGGGCAGCTGCAGGTCGGGGTCTTCCTCCAGCTGCACCTCGCGCCCGTCGCTACGTGCCAGCTCGTCGGCTGTGTTCTCTGCTACGGCTACCACGTGGTCTATTAGCTCCTGACACACACACACACACACACACACACACAAAATATCACGGTGTTGTTCAAAGTGAGGCCCGGGACCCACCGATGCTTTTGAGGCATGAAACAAAACATCGACCGGTGAATCTCTAATGGAAACTATTTTAGGGGGGCGTGGCTCAAAATGTTAGAATACCACTGCAATAAGATGCGTTTTTTTCTCTGCCAACACGGAGGTGGTTTGGCGGTTTGTGTCTTACAGGCGGTATGTAGGGCTCGTCAGGGGCACAGTGGTAGTTGCTCATCAGAGCGTTGAGTTGCAGGGAGTTGAGCTTGAAACAGGTGTTGTGGATGTTCTGCACATCCTGCATTGAGTACTTATCCATGGTCAGCAGGGTGGTGGCCTGGAGACAGGAGGACACACACATCCAACCCCTGATGTCAAATGGGACTTTAAATATAAATGTACATTAACAAATCGATAGGTGAAGACTTAAAACGGTTTCAAAGTTTCAAGAAAATACAGCTACGTAAACGCACTGGTACCATTAACGGCTGCTGTAAAACGAGCAGTAACTAACACTGCAGCGATACAGTCCCAGTATAGTGGCGTACATACCCACACTACAGCGCCTCTTCCCAAACCTGTACGTTTTTAAAAGTTATTTAAAAGTTATATTATGTTTCAACTAATTTCCTTTCTGTATGTATTTGATTGTTATCTTCTATTCCTAGCTGATATCTTGAGCTCCGTGGTGACAGTGGACAAGGGTGGGATGAGGTGGCTAGTGTCTGTGCTCCCGCTACAGCCCCCTACCTGCACGATGCGGCTGAGGTGGCAGTCGGCGGCCAGCTCCAGGCCCTGCTTCTCGGCCCAGGCCTCGATGTGGCTCAGCTGCTGGCGGAGGATGGCCCCCCAGTAGTGGGAGCAGAGGCCCGAGTCGGCCTCCGTCACCAGCTTGTTGAAGAGCCACATGTTGATGAAGTGGAAGAGCTGCGAGAACAGTTGGATGGTGAGCGCCGCGTTGACGCGGCAACGCCGTAGCAGCGACATGGCGCCCGTTAGTGTGTGCAGCACATCCTCTGGAGGGAGAGAACCAGAAAGAGAAAGATGTGACAAAGAAAGGTTATGCATTGGGTATGCATTGATCAGAACGCGGGACACTATATATTTTGGCTATTATATTATTTAAAAAGGATTTAAACTAAGACATTTTATGGTCAAGTGATATCATTTAGTTATTATGTATGTATGTACGGTACCTATCTTGGGTCTCTGAGGGTCGTGTTCCTCTGGGTCTTCCAGGAAGGCAGGCATGTAGTTGTTAAGGTCCGCTTGAAGACAGTGGACCAGGTATCTGGATGGACACACAAGTTTAGAGTATCTTGTGTTTACACCTCAAGATCAAAATATACCGCATATACTTTGCGTCTAATATGATCATCTGAAGGTTGGATAACCCATCCCACAAACAAATGCAAACCTCGGTAATCAGAGAGAGTTGCGTCACTTTCAACTATGTAAACACTTACAACCGTACTGCTCATTTAACTTAATGATTCGGGGTAACCGGAGTATTGTGCATGTTTAGGAGCGCCCACTGCGGTCGAATGCGGATTGCTAATGTCCCACAATCATTTTAAACTTAGCTCGTTAGCCCAATTGCTGTAATTTCCTATAGGATAACATGTGTTTGCGATTAGCTTGAGTGAGATAGGCCTACATTTCACTGTGGTCTCTATGCAGCTCTAGAGCATTTCATAAACAGTCAAACTAAAATTGTCAGCCTTGGGGAGCCATGGCGCACTGAACAACTGAAGATGGGAAGCCACTCACTTGAAGGCCATCTGTACGAGGTGTGCCAGGATGTCCTGGGAGTCCAGTGTGATGCGACTGAGGTCTTTGTCCTGCTTGATGAAGTTGAGCAGCTCCGAGGCATTGGCCATCCAGAAAGCCAGAGCGCCCGCGATGTTCTTTTGCTTCTGCAATGCACCAATCACAGCCGAGACAAACAGACAAACAAACAAGGGGGAGGGGTTAGTGAGGAAGCAGCAGCCAATCGACACTCCGGGGTAGGGTTAGCAAAGAAGGGGTTTTGTTGGATTGGCAGCCAGACGGAGCAATAGTTACTCTTAGGGATAGACTCGTGCCCTCTCTCGAGTTCATACACACACACACATCTGGGAGGAAAATAAGGAGTGGCCATCGATTTCAATACAAATTAAAAAGACAACTGTCTCCCTGGAGACATTGACTTTGATCATTTTCCACACAGAGCAGGAAATAAAGGTCCATCTCCAACGTGCTCTGTAACCTGCGAGTCTGACGAAATCACTGGCCAGTCCTTTTGTTCCTTCCTAACCATAATTAGTCATCCAGGTCCCCAGACATTGGTTCAACAAAACAGCAGGCCTCCAGAACAAGATCTCGCTCACCAAACCTGCAATATATCATGATGTATTGCAGGTCTGGTGAGACAGATCTTTTATTTTGCGCTAAACGTGCACAATACTCCGGTTACCCTTTGATGTAGTACACATTAAACCACGCGATAACACACTTTACTGTACATAAATACCACCTAGTTGACTAGTAAAATAGTAGTTTTTTGTTTAAAATTAAAAATTCCTGTAAAGTAATAACTTTGTGTAGCAGCAGCATAAGTGTGAAATATTCCTTTTCACAAACTAATGTTTAATTGTTTTAAGCAGCCGTCTAACAACCTTACTGAAGAAAGAAAAAGGCAGCAGACATGGGACATTAAACTTGTCCCATGTCCAAAGTAAAGTACAAATTAAGGTCAGAAGCTTAAAATGTTCATCTTAATTTTCAATTACTTGAACTCGTTGAAGTGCTCGTTTTTGATGGGCGTATTCAACTACTAAAATACTGGAAATGCTCATTTCTAGAATTGAGTGAAATTCATCAGGCCTCAGAACTCAATTGTCTGGTGAGCTGGTTGGTTAATATTCCCGCCACTCAAAGAGAGAGGGGAGGAGGGAGGGATGAACAAGCCCCCCTGCACTCATCTATCCCTGCATCAAAAAGAACAGATTAAACACATTAAATCAACATGTCATACCTCCCTCTTTCAGAACAGCCAGAGAGAAAATGCAAATGCATCCAAGACACTAAAAATAAAACATTAAAACAGACAAGCAGACGGACAGACATATTAAATTAGGCCAAAATAAAAAAATAAAAACAAACCAATAAAGCAAAAGGAACCAGAAAAGGGCAGGGCTTGTCTCTCATCCACACTGTCGAGTAGGAGAAGCAGGAAGTGATGACGCCACAAGGATGCCATAATTAAATAGATGAAGCCACAATCCAAATGTGTAATTTTGTTTTTTTTAGTACAGAGCAGGTCCAGAAAGCTGAATGGCATTAGTTTGGATGATTGTTTATTATTATTAATATTATTTTACATTGATGAAGATAAGGTAGTTGTTGCTACATAGTTTCCGGCTGTGGGAGGAGGGATTATTTGGCTTTTTCATGTTTTGTTTTTGAGTTTCTGTTAGAACAGAGAAAAAGCGGTAGCAGCGGCAAGAATGGAAGGCTGAATAAAAAAAAAAAGAAAACAGACTAGGTAGAGCCGTAAAAAGTGAGGTAGGAAGGCCAATGAGGTAGACAGCCACAGAGATAAAGTAAGGAGAGAAAGAGAGAGAGAGAGAGAGAAAGAGAGAGAGAGAGAGAGAGAGAGAGAGAGTATAGAGAGTGGTAGAAAGACAGTTTCAGACACTGAGGTAGAGAAAAGGGAAGT
>JAOEHI010052039.1:0-17408 GCA_025447815.1 Percopsis transmontana | reverse complement strand
GAGAGAGAGAGAGAGAGAGAGAGAGAGAGAGAGAGAGAGAGAGAGAGAGAGAGAGAGAGAGAGAGAGAGGGATTGAACCAGATAACACACAGGCAAGAATGCCGATAAGAAAATCCCTTTAGACAATACAAAGTCAATGGATAGCAAGAGTATGACACATTGCGCACTGAATTACTTTCAGTAGTTGGTTCAAACAATTCAAAAGAGTGTTTTCAAGCGAACCGAGACTGCCTCTTTTGGTTGTACCATAATTTGGTACTTAGGTCCGGGGCACCATTCCTGCATTGGCAATTGGCAATTGAAGCAGTGACGGTTGTCGTTAGGAAATTTTGAACCTATCGCCCAACCCTAATGGAGACTGGCCTATTTCTGGGTGACCTTTTATTCTTCAAGACCACCTTTTCTCCTGCTGGTATTTCAGCCCCGCCGTGGCTTGTAGAGAACAGCCCAGACATGAGATCTCCACCTATGATCCGTTTTGCGCATCGGAATTGCGGCCACAATAAGAACCTCGCTTATGAATAGGCTGCGTAGCATACACCAGCCGGTGTAAACAAAATATTACCTCATTCACAGCTCGACATCATTCACAGCTCGACATTCACCCCATAAATGTCTGAGTAATAAAACTACTTTTTTTCCTGAATATCTGGCTGTGAGCCAGTCACATGCACAGACATTTTTAGGGCAGGTGCTGAAGTGGAAAAGTGTTTACCACCAGATTTTGTGAGTCTTTGGTGGGTGGAACTCAGACCCCACAGGGGAGTCAGGGGGCATGTCTCCCGGAATTTTTTTTTGTACATTTGAAAGTTAAATGCATCAATATGGTGCACTTTGAGACCAAAATTAAGAGGCTAGTTCTATGAAGAACTTTGTGCTCTTGTAAACAATTTTTTGCTCTGGTAAACAATTGAATCACACATTGTATAAATGATGATGACACAGCAAAAAAAGTAGGCTTATATATTATAGGCTACTAGTAGGCCTATATTACACATTTACAGTAAAAATAGAAATCCATCTAATATAGGCTACTGTTATGGTGGGCTATGCCCTGCATGAATATTTACATTTGATTTTTGCCATCTTCGTCGCTGAAGTCGCTAGTAGAGCGTGGAAGCAACTTTTTTAACCACAGAGTTCTCATTTGCGTCGCCTGTCTATGTGAGGGTGCAGTTGTTTGCTAAAGAAAGGTGACTCTGGAAATTTGGAAATCTTCACGCTATTATTCAGGGGCAGGGGCTTGTGCGGTCTTGCAACATTAGAACTTAAATGCAGTTGTCGGGCATTAGTATACCCACAACATGCTTTTAATTTAAAATTGATGGTACGGGCCAAATTCCAAAACTAAAATATTGAATTAGATTTCTTGCAAAAAGGGCACTTATCTAGTCAGAGGCCAAAAGGGTAGATGCTTGAGCACCACTTGGGTTCTATCTGTGCTCGTACCTGCTGTGAGCAGTGTGAGGAATCACATGCCTCTACCTTTCCACCCCCCAGGTATGAGCAACTCATTTGCAATTCATCCGCAACACTGCCCCTAGGATTCCACGGAAGCACATGGGATTGTTTAGTCAAAATTACAATGCAGCTGGGGCTATTTATCTTTTGAAAAGGCGGTTAATTTGTTCAGGAGGAAAAAGTGCTTTGATTTGCATGCTGATGAATGAGGAGAAAACAAGAGTGCAGTGGTGTAACTTGTTCCAACACTGTCTCCGTGGCTAATGAAGCGAGGGGCGCCCCCGCTGAGGGCGTTTAGCATGACAAACACACCGTGGATGTACAGTTGGCACACACTCCACCCATACATGTGTGTCAGTGTATAGGAGTGCGGTTAAGTGCAGTGTCTATATTCGCGCTTGAATTAGTGTTTGTGCATTTGTGTGTGCGCAAATACCGGTGCATTTGCTTTGGCTGGAATTAAAAGCCTTTATTAAATTCAAAGGATTTGAATACATTAGATTACATTAGTCTACATTAAATCATTTACAACCAAATCAAGCTATATGCTAACAGAAATATGACCAATAGCAGCATGTTTATGTTGCCGTAGCAAGGTTTCGTGAGAGGTCTTCAAGGCTATGTTCAGACTGCTAATCAGATCTTTGGAGACGACTGTCCGCACTGTTATTTGCAAGTGATCAGATCGGATTTGTGTTTCCAGACACCACCAACCTATGTGCATGGGTTGCTGTGGTAACGACGCAGGGGTCAGTAACTATGTAGCTGCGCTGGTGATGCGGCTTCCCAATGCGGATGCAGGAGAAATGGAGGTGCATTATCTCGCCACAATCGCGCCAAGTGCTCCGTCGCACCAGACAAACTCAGCGACAGAAGAGGCTGGTATTGCCACGTCCCGTGCTGTAGTCACGGCGGGCTTCACTGTGCAGCGAGAGGTGCGGTGTTATCCGCAAAATACTGACTGGTGGGAACATGTAGTCCTGGGGACCTTTGATGACGATAGGTGGCGTGACAATTTTAGAATGCGCCGGGAGATGTTGACAGGCTCTGTGGCCGTCTAGGACCAGGTCTGGTGACGCAAAAGACACTTTGAAATCCGATTTGAGCGTGTCTGGTGTCTACCTGCTCCATGTAATAGCATCATGTAACTGTAAGTCGCTATGGATAAAAGCGTCTGCTAAATGACCCAATTGTAATTGTAATATAAATCAGATTGGAATCGCATTTCAAACCACCTCCAAATGCGGTTTTATGTGGTGTTTATTCTGTCCAGACTTTCAACTATCAATCTGGATATGCCAAAAAATTGGGGCTGACAGCCTGAGCAAGGCCCAAGAGGTCTGCAATGCTGTGCACACACACACGGGCACCTGGCACAGGTGTTCAGAGTTTGTTCTAATCAGACTCCTTCTTGGGTTGAAGCTGGGCGGGCCTACGGTGCTCTGTACATTTGGTGGAGGACAGCAAACAGCATGTAAAGAAAGAAGGTGCCAGTTCTGTTGCAGCCTGCGGTTGCAATACCACTAGGGGAACATGAGAAGAGGTCTTATGTCAGCCAAAAAAACAAACCCATGGGGCTCTCTGTCAAAAGACTGCTCACAACAGCTGCATCTAGGATGGGTTGGTTATGCCAGGACAAAAATCTTTGCAACTGATTTAGGGTAAAAAGTACATGTCTAGAGATTCCCTCTGACTGAAGCGCGCGTACTATGAGAGGCTATCCAGAGACATTCACAGTAGCCTTTTGTCACAAGTTGGTGTGGAGGAAGATAAGGGGGTAGGGGATTAGAATGGTGAAGGAGAGCGGGGTTACTCCAAGGAATATAAAAACTGTACACAATAATGTCTGGGAGACTTATATAGACAAACAAACAAGAGCTACCTGCAAATGATACTCTCCATGAACACATACCACACAAACATCGGATTACAGCATGCAAATGTATATGCAAAGAAAGAGAGAGAGAGAGAGAGAGAGAGAAAGAAAGAAATTATTACCGGAGAACCCTGAAATCAAGTGTTCTAAGTCAAGCGCAATATTTTTATATTTGCTTTTCCTCCCAAGTTCCCTACTGAATCAGACAAGTGGTGGTGCTATCTAATTTCAGAGATTCATGTGACAGCCATATTCATTGTAATTGCCCTTCTCTTATTCTATTGTGAGAGACAGAAAAACACTAGGAATAAAAAATGATTATTATTATTTTTTCATCTTCCAAACACTGTTTTCTTTCAAAACGCATAAAAATATCCTGTAAGCATCCTTTTAAGCAAGGTGCCTAACCCCTATCTGCTCCATGTAATAGCAGCATGTAATTGCAAGTCGCTTTGGATAAAAGCGTCTCCTAAATGACCTAATTGTAATTGTAATAATAATTTTTCAATACTAAAGCTGATGGTCAAACACGAGGGGCCATTAAGGAAATATTTCAGACTTTTGTCACACATGTATGTGCGGGACAACATTTCAATATATCCAGAAGGTTTTTCAGTATAACCGGAAGCCGGAAGGCATGATCTCAGTACAACTGGGCATCCTTCCAACCGTCGCGCTTGATCGCAGTTCTGGTTAAAACTATGCATTCACAAGCTTTCTTTTATTAATCTTTTACTCCAGTCCAGAGGCGTTGTTAGGATTAAGACATTGGTGGCTTAGCCCAGCCCAGAAATCTTTAGATTTTCAAGTTATTTCAGAGTAAAATTAATATAAGAGGTGAGGCACTGTGCTCTACCAAAAGGATGTAAAGTGTGATGTGTGACTGAGTCTTTAATATGCATCTATGTGAGCATCTTGTGTGTGTGAGTTTTCAGCAGTACGGATGCGTGTGTGAAAGTTTCACATGCGAATGCATACGTGTTTCACATGTGTATGTATAACAAAAGTCTGAAATATTTCCTAACGGACCCTCAAATAATGCTATACACAACAATTTATTAAGGGAAATTACATTATGCCTTTGGGATTAAAAATATAGCTTTAGGAGTGTGCATTTCCCCGTAAATGTGCACGGTTGCACAACATGGCATTGCCAGTTTTGTGCTCTCGTACAATGGATGACCGGAGGCCAAAACCCTACGGCTCAGGTATTATGCATATACTTTGTAAATACCTTATATCTAAAATCCTTGAATGCCACTTTAATTCTCTGAGTTTAGGTGAAATTTGTATTGGTTGTCATTACCAAGGAAACAAACAGCTGGTAGAACAGCTAGCATCTGGGTATCTACCAATAAAAGTAACATCAAACATTAGCGACTTCCACTTGTAGCACTGTAAGATGCCTGGTAATTTTTAATCTCTTATAAATTTAATCTTTTGGTTGCTGATTGAAGTATTTTGGTTGAATTTTAAGTTTGATCTCAAAGGAAGAAAAAAGTGTACGTGTGTGAAGAAGGCGGTATACTGGTATGAAAGGATCTAAAAGAAAAATCTTTGCCTTTAAAGTTCCCATTTACTCACATGCTGACAAATGTGATAAACACACAGCGCAAGTGCAAATACTTCATGGGAGTTCATAATCAGCTGAGTGAGGGGGGGGAGAAGCAATGGGGCTTTTTTTGGCAGATTTCCTACTCAGCCAGGTTGACAAATTGCCTGAGCTCTCTGTCACAGCTCTACTTTGAGCCTGCTAACTGTTTCATCTGCCATGATTTAGATCTCCGGCATAAAGGAGGCCTAGCGGAACTGCATACTCCTTACATCTTCATTTGCATGACACAATATGGAGCGATTACAGTCACTTTGTCTCATTAAAATTACTATTCAGAGCTCAATAAATCAAAACCTACTTTGTTTTTCTTTTGTGGCTGCTTCAATTAAAGTGTTCCCCACAGTCAGGTAATTTTGTGTAGTGCATTAAAGAATTTCCACTATAAAATCTCAACAGAAAAGATATTACCCAGTTAAAAAGGATCACTTTCCGAAGCTATCAAAGTTTCCTCCAAGGTTTGGAGGATGTTAAGTATTAATGTATCAATTAAACATTCATGAAAGAAACAAAACAGAAAAAAAAATGCTAGAGTGTTAATTGTCCATAATCATTCAAATATGTTTCCTATTGGAACACAGAGAGGAGTGTAACAGATAACCATTTGTTTTTAGCTGGGTGGTTTAGCCATAAAACCATTAGTCCATTGTGATTAATGATATTGGACATGTTGCTTCCAATGTTATTGGAAAATAGAATGAGGAAAGATGACCAATAAGTGTTTATTGACTACGCCCCAGCGTGAAAAAGGTTTCCCTGCTCATTTTCTATTGTCCTTCTTTTCCATGGACTGCATAGTGACAGGATGAAGAGGCAGAATGTCCTTCATGTGATTGACACAGGGAAGCTCCAATGACTACATCCATCTATCTACCTTGCTTTAAGGGCCTTGTTCTTAGTGGGTGTAAAACTTGTGTGTGTAATGATACACGCATTTAAAAAGGTCACAATTATGTAAA
This sequence comes from Percopsis transmontana, assembly GCA_025447815.1. Taxonomy (NCBI): domain Eukaryota; kingdom Metazoa; phylum Chordata; class Actinopteri; order Percopsiformes; family Percopsidae; genus Percopsis; species Percopsis transmontana. The sequence goes on along the minus strand of JAOEHI010052039.1, from coordinate 11,500 downwards.
ATTTTGTAATCTTTACAACCTCAAAAATATGCTACATACTAGACTTGGACAGAAAAATTGTTTGCATAGCATTACTTAATTTCTGCCTCCAGCTCTGTCCATCTGTTTTGTGTGAAGTTTAGCTCTCCCACTATCACTGATTGGCTCAGACACGCATATGAGCAAAAGCTACATATGAAGCATAGAGGCGACTTTCCGATAGAGTTACATTTCAATGCAGTATAGCACATATATTTTTAAAGGAGAATTTAGTCATAGACAATAGGATGACTGGACTCTAAACTGCATAACATTTCTAACAATTACTAAATTTTATAACAGCCTTTTCTTTGAGAAATGGAGCAGCGTTAAATTTGGTTGGCCATATCAAGCTTGGATCATTGAGTCAAACAGACATATAGCACATTGAATATAACTCTCTGCCTCATCACATTTCCAAACCGTTACAGATGCGTTAAGGTAAAGCCTGTTATCAGTAGCCTAATTAGATGGGATGTGCTCGTCATTGCAACAACAGCAACACATTCTCTGTGAAAGCTAATTTCTCGCTAATTGCTAAGGCCTTTAACCTCAGTACACATAAGGTTTCGACTTGCTTGAAAAATGACAGGGGGATCACACAAAGAGAGCAGGCAGCCAACAGTAAACCGATAGCTTCAAGGATATGTCACTGACAACAGCACTCACTACACTGATTTGTTCCTCTATGTGGTTGAAGGTGTGCTAATTTAGTGATCTGGTTTAAAGGATGGTTTAAAGGCAAACCTAAATGCCCTTGAGGTGCACACTTTAACACCGCTGCAGCAAACAGTAGGGAATCTTTCTCTCTGTGTTTTCTCACAAGGAGGCTAACTTACCTGAGGGTGAAAATCTGCACAGTAGAGAGCGTGGACAGAGCCAGGAAAGTAGAGACAGTTTCTCTCTGCCGAATGGGCTTAGAGGGCACCATTACTACAAAATTGCTGTCTAGTTTCAACTCGGAGAGGGGTTGGAACAGCCGGACACTCCCAATGCGCTGCATGGGGGTTGGCCCAGCAAAAAACCCAATCGGCGGCTGCTGCTCACTACGAACAGAACTATCCTTGCGCGAGTCCTCTGGGCTACAATCCCCGCCGTCTGTGGACTGGACCGTGTAGTACAGCTCGACCGGAGTTCCCTGGTACTGCTCCGGCACTCTCTGCCTGCCCGGTCTGACGGTGGGTGGGCTGAACCAGCTGGCCAGGGGCTCCAGTTCCGCCACGCAGAGTCCCAGTTCCCCCTTCAGCCTGCAGGTGCCGCGCACCTCCTGGGTCTCGTGGAAGGCGAACATCCGCACGCAGGGCAGCCTGTGGACGGCGCCATAATCGTCCCAGTCCCGCCCGGCCACGTAGAACAACACCTGGACCTTTGGCCAGCTGGGATGGACCCTCTCGCTGATGACGTACGCGTGGACCTTCCAGTTAAATGTAAACAGGGGCGAGGGAGACCCCGACAGCGGCGATGACGATGGCGGCGGGGTCAAAGGCGGGCCGCCAAACGACCCCGGCGAGGCCTGCAGGAGCTCCAGGGGGACGGGCTCCTGAACGGACAGGGGCCCGTAGCTGGCATTGACCGAGGGGGCCCGGCGGGCGCGGTGGACGAAGAAGGACTCGGTGCGGGCCTGCAGGCTGGCGTTCCTCATCAGGTCCTGGTTGGCCTCGCGCAGGAAGAACGCCGACTCGGCGTCCAGGATCCGGTAGCTGACGGGCAGGTAGAGGGGCGTAGGGCCGTCCCTCTGCAGACCCTCCAGGATCAAGCGACCGTCTGCCACTGTGTGTGAGAGAGAGAGATATATAAGGGAGATGAAAAGGAGGTGAAAAAACAATACATCAAATAAATAGAGGAGGAACGAGCATTGATTTCTGACACTTTTCCCCCATGCGCTCTTACATAATGTGCTGCAGCGGTAACACTTTTCCAGTAGATTTGAGGTGTTATCTGATGAAGAATAAAGCTTCGCACCTAAACATTCAATTGAGATGGAATACATGGAAGATAATTATCTATCTACAAAATGTATTAGACAGAAGCTAAGGAGAATGCATGAAACTAATTCTGCTGTTAAAAGGAGGGGAATGGGCAAATTAGAGGGAATGATTCAGCGCTGTGGACAGGATACTTCAAATTTAACAACGCATTTGCATGCACCTGTGAAAACACAGGTAATTTGTGTCTTTAGTTTAAACGATGAATATTAACTGGCCCTGCATCTCCATGCGATGTGGCTTTTCATAAGCCACTGCATGTTTAGGGATAGGTTAGTCTCAACTAGAAACAGTTATGATTCTTTTAGACACTTTCTCAATTCAACATTGATCTTCCTGCTCCTTTATCATTTCTACCATGTCTTCCTTCAGTCGAGCCTCGCCTTTGTCTCACATCAACTCTTTGTCATAACAGCTTCGTTCATGACCTCAGCATACACACACACACACACACACACACACACACACACACACACACACACACACGACGGCACCGCCATGAGTCAACAAGAGCCCTTTGCCAATGGCTCCCCACCCCATACACACAGACGTCCCCATCTCCGCCATCAAGCGGCAGATATTTGGGCGGATGGAAGTCCTCAGGAGAGGCCATCGATTTCCTGTCTTGACTAGCCTGTGCTGCGGTAAGACATGGCAGTGATTTGTGAAAATCCGTGGTGCATGCCGCAATGACCGTCCAGCCAAATGGACAGCTGCTGGCTTCAGGCACAAGGGCTGGCACTTCAGACATCCCAGGGAGAGCACAGATGAAGTCATACAACGGGGGAGCAGAAGTGGATGCATGCAAAGTCGGATCCACGTATCGTAAGCCCCTCCGACTGAAACGCCTGCGTAAACTCAATTTCCTCTACTTGTATATTTGTGCAATGAGGCTGACGAACCGTTCCTTTCGCGTGCATGAATAAGCAGCGAGTGTGAAATTACCGTACTGTCAGTCACCGTGTGATAAATGCATTTATTGGCGTGCCCCTTTTCATGTTAACTAACTGGATTTCATTTACTTTATCTTTTCGATTTCACCTTTACAATTTCACGGTTTACCGAATATTTTGCATAATATGAATTCGTAATGAGCGTGTCACCTAGCAATAAATATTTAATTTGTTTGTTTATTTGATCCATTGGTGTGTACCTTGTGGTGATAAAGAACTTGATTTCACTTCATCTTGTAGGGTTTAATCTCTCCGTGATTAAAAGTCACCTAGTAATAAATATATAGTTTATTTGTGTGGATTCATAAATTTGTACCTTACCGCGATAAATAACTTGAATTCCTTCCATCGCTTCAACACAACTTCATCTCTGTTGAATTTTTAGATGCATATTACAAAGAAAAAAATATATTGGGTGGATCTTTAGTTTTAGTATGACACCATCAACAGCAGGTGCCTAAACGGTGCTTGAGGCTGTTTACAGTATAGTGAGAGGATTTTCTCTGGCTCCCTGTCTCTCTGGGGGATGTGACACACTGTCCTAGTTTCCACTCGGCATAACAGAAAAAAAAGCCTAAATATCTTATTAAGTCAGGGGAAAAAAAGGTTGTAATTTGTAATGACTTTAGTTTTGGAACGTGTCCCTTTCTATGACACCAGGCACGGCATTACAAATATAGAGGCCAAGCCTAAGATTTCTAACCCCGAGTTGCCCTTCGGTTTTATGTCTCCAGTTTGTATACTTGTAAATCACGTCTGGACAGCTGTTTGTGCAAATGAAAAAGTGAATGATTTGTGTGGATGATTTAACCTCTGAGCTAAATCCTAGTTGGAGACTCTTCTGTGAGATGTTTGGGCACTGCCAACACCTCAGGATGGTAGTGGTGCTGGTGGTGGGGTTTGGTCGCGTATCAAACACAGCGCTGAACTAGACTAGCTCATAAGACAGATGTTAGATTCATTTCTTGATGATCTATAGATGTGGGCTGATCTGAGGCCCACAAGCCTGTGTGACTCCAGATAAAAATGCATTTAATCCATTTTCTAGTGGATTACGACAATTTGTAGTAAATAACATTGGGAATGCACTCTAAAATGCTTAACTATTTTTCTCTGTAAGGCGAACTTTTGACAATTCTGTGTTGTTTCTAACTTTGTTTGATAACGACTGTTAATAACTACATAACAATTAAATATTTTGATGTTATAGCTTTACATATCCAATGTATCTGTATGTTAATTCGTGTAGCTAAAGCTCAATTTGCATTTCGATGCGCTTTAAAAGTAAAAAGTATTCAAACTTATACCTTTTCTATCGACAGCCTTTTATCAACTTTTGTTTCGGCTTTGTGGTATTTTATTTACGAGCATACAAGAAAGATCTTGTGTATGTCCTCTATCCTATGTACGGTTTAACAAGAAATGTAACGAGTAGTGTAACAAATTACTTAGTAAATAAGTAAAGTAATGCATTACTTTACTATATAGTTACGAGCAATGTGTAATCCCTTACTTCTATTAAGTAACGACCCCAACACTTAAACTTAACCAGGCAAACACTTCTCATATCATGAGAAGTAGAGAGAGAGGGGGAATTTGCTAAGGTAATAAGAGCAAATAAAAGGGAGAGAGGAATACAGAGACGAAGAAACAGAGGCAAGAGGTAATGGTGTTGGTACTGTATTTCACCCGTGCTTATAGCAGATACTAGATGAGAGCATGGCTGTATGCCCCCCCCCCCCCAAATACGACCCAATTTCACATCAGTGTGTAGGCCAGCCCTGACATCTCTAATCATAGCAAAACATTGATATATCCTGCTTTACAGGCACAATAAACATGCTGCCAAAACAGCCAAGACAAACAGGAGGAGAGTCTATTTTTTCACAATCTGGCACACATTATTAATGCCAACTGGAGCAATAGTGAAAAAGGCAAGGAGCAATCACGTCAATTGCTAGTTAGTGAGTTATCCAATTCCTAATTGGAAAAGCTAATGAATATGTCCACCCCAAGTAAGTATGCTCATTCATTCATTGAAAGCCTGCAACCTAAAGATGTGATTGGAGGGGCAGTTATCCTGGTTGGGTTAAGGGAGTTTCTTTTAAACAAATAAGAACACAACCAACTTTACAACTCATGAAACATTCAAGAACACTCTTACTTCATGCAAGTGTTTTAAAGAAGAAAAGCTAACTGGCTTTGTTTGAACAGGTATCTTAGTGACATTTGACAGTGTTTTTAAGCTATACATTTTCATGTCCTTGGGTTAGAGCAGTGGAATGTGGTCTATATGTGGCATTTTCTTTTGTTAAACCTATTCCTGTCCACGGAAAGCCCACTCTGTTGAGAAACTGCTTAAGGGACCTTGAGGTCACCATCAATAGGCCTTCTGTCACTTGTTTGAAGACGGAACCTTTCTATTTTCAACCTCAGGACAACTGAATGAAAAGGGTATTTCGGGGCTCTTCACGGACCGGATATAAATGTCAGCCACTGCTCCAATAAAGTGCCACTGGCAAGTCAAGAATTAAAAAAAAACCTTATCAAAAGACATTTCTGATAATCTGCTGTGCACACAAATGGATGGGGATGACAATCACATAACCTAGCACACACTCCTAAAGAATTTTACATTTGGAGTTTTTACTTGACATAGACTATTTCTTAAGTATTTTCAAGCCTCCTGTTTTGGGAATGGGGCATTTCCAAATGTAGTATATTCAAGTCAAGTTTATATTTACAGCCTTTAATCACATTACAGTTTCAAAGGGCTGCACAGGACCATACATGGAAAACAAACACCCCATGTACCTCATCCTCCTATTGGGAAAAACTCCCTAGGAAAAGAATTAACAAATAAACATAAATTTAAAATATAAGGAGAAACCTTGGGAAATTACAACAAACGAAGGAGTCCAACGCTTCAAAGTCTATTGTGGAGGTAATTGATGCCACATGAAGAAATTGCCAGTAGAGTTGGAGGTTAACCATGGACCAGTCCAGAAACATAAGAGACTCTGAGCCAGCCATCTCAAGTCCCTCCAGAAGCCACCACTGGGTTAGGCTCTAGACATTTACACACTTGGCAACATTGGTAGAGCATAGTAAGGCATATCATTGGACTCGGCAGAGAGTCACCCATTGGTGCTTTTTCAGCCGGACTCATCTCTGATTGGACGTTATAACTCAGCAGCCATTGGTCATAGGGAGTATTTAGGCACATCATTGGACTCGGTAGGAAGTCCTATAACAATCCCCTATCAGTCTTCTATTGTCCATTGGTGCGTTGTAGCTGTGCTCGTCTCTGATTAGCCTGAGAGCTTAAATGGAAAAACTTGGCAGCCGTTGGGCATAGGGAGTATTTAGGCACAGCAATGGACTCGGTAGGAAGTCCTATATCTCCCATTGGTGAAATTTAGCCCTCCCATTTACCTAACCCCGCCCCCTTGGTCCTGATTGGCTAAAATTATGTCGCTTATAACTCGCCAACCATTGGTCGTACAGAGTAGATAGGCACATCATTGGACTTAGTAAAATACTTTGTAGTATTTCAGGGTACTAATAGTAACAATAGTACTTTTTCACACTTTTTCATCTTAAATTACTTAAAATTTAAACATTTTTAAAGTGTCATAGTAGCTTTAGTAGGTTTATCTGTTACATTCTTGTGGTCGCGTCACTTTTTGCAATTACACTCATGGTTTTCACCTTGTTCCCAGCCAATTATTACTCATTTCTCACACCTGGTCCCCTAGTATATATTCCCAGTTCCCCTGCACTTTAACGCTATATTGTGCATCGGATTTTCCCAGTGCCTTTCCCCACGTATCTACCGGCTATCCTGTCTAATGTTCTGCCCTGCTATTCTCCCGTCCCGTCCCGGGCCTCAGCCTGTTTTTGGATGTTGTCTTTCAGACTACCTTCCTGCCCCACTACGAATTTGCCTATTAAGTGATTAAACGTCTTTTACCTTACTACTGTGTCAGAGTCTGCGTTTGGGTCCTACTCACTTTGGTTCGTAACAGAGCAATCTAGCCCCAACAAACAGGAAACACAGTGTTTAAATCCACATGGGGAGACACATGTAAAAACAATAATCAAATCAACACACAAGACAACTAGGGAGACTGAACACAAGGAACAGAACACCATATCGAACACAGGGAAAGCACAGACATGGAACTGCACCCAATAGTTCACAGAACATTACATTATCATCACTACATATTCAAACAAGCGGTTTGCCAACTAGGCTACTATTATTGACGCCATCGTCCAAAGCTGTTTTTTAATCAGTGGCGTTGTGTAAAGCGCTAGCTTGGCCTTGAATGAAAGAAATAGCCTAACCTAATTTTGTAATGTTTCATATATTTGCCTTCACTCCAGACGCTGTACCGGGTTACTGTTTTTAATGTTTCTTACAGATAATGACATAAGGATCATTGTTTTTGTCTTGCAGTCTGCCAGTTCACACACAAGACACCTGATGCAGTGCTGCCTGCTACGTGTGTAAATTCCAATTGCTGGAAATGTTGATGATGAAAGGGGTTGCGCCTTCGCTTGCGCCCTCTCCAAAAAGTATACTAGGAGAAATTCTCAACCGATTATTTTTTTGTCTGGCTGAGCTAAGGGATGATGATTTGAAGCCAGTTACAAGAAGGAGTCACGCAATTCCTGCCATGCCCAAACTTAATGCAACTCTGCATTTCCTCGCGTCTGGGTCATTTCAGCGTACTATAGCTCAAGGGGGCAGGATAGTCTAGTGGTCTAGGCGTTGTACTCCCAGCCACAAGGTTGTGGGTTCAATTCCCCAAGGTGGACTACCTGTAAGCATCCTTGAGCAAGATGCCTGATGCCTAACTCCTACCTGCTCCATGTAATAGCACCATGGAATTGTGTAAGTCACTTTGGATAAAAGTGTCTGCTAAATGATCTAATTCTAATTGTAGCTGTTTCCCAAAGCCTTTTTTCAGCTGTGCTGTCCCAAGTGAAATCTTACGCAGGATTGGCCGGTATATACAATTTCCACGTATTCGGGACGCACTGAATGAAACCATGGCAGAAACCATGGCAGAAACCATTACAACACGCAAACTCCTCATTTAAATGCTGCCACCTCCATGGTGTTTGCACCTGGTGCCATTTACACAATAATTCTTAGTAGATCACCTGTAACACATACTAAAATTAAACATAATATTTTAGAATCCACACGCAATTTAGTACGCTTTATTTGGGATGATAGTAAATCCGGTCCTAATTGTTAGAAAGTATCCACCTAGCGTAACTGCCGACGGGAAATTGGGCCATAGTAGCCAGCCCTGAGTCCGAGGTTAATCAGATCACATAAAACCTAAGCACACTTCATATTTCTTCACCAGGCAGCAGATTCATGCACCAATCAATAGGCTGAATCATATTTTCCCCTCTGAAAAATGGAGGGATAAAATCAACTGAGACCCAGGTGAGATTAATTATGGTGCGAGCCTGATATCTTAAATGGATAACAGCAATACGTCTCCATATCCTAAAATGTATTTGGTTGTTTTCTTCATTGATTGCCCCTACAGTACAATAGATCTAGGAATATATATCTTTAGGCCAGAGTTCACAGTACATTGACGTGGGCACGTCTTTGTCTTAATTTAACAAAAATCATAGTTAACTAAATTCCTTATTTAATACATTCTCACAACTGGTGTTGGTGCCCAACAGATACAGTGAGAATGGAGTTGTTTTGATGTTGTTGCTTAATTTCTACACCTGCCAATTTATTGCCCCACAGGCACTCTCACTCAGATCCAGTAGGCAGTTGTGTGTAAGAATGACATTTAAATCCCACCTTGACTCTTTTTAGTTAGTCGTCTTAAATAAATTTTAACAGGAAGAGAAAAAAAAACATCCGATTCAGGCTTTAGTCGTGCTCTACTCCGGAAAATCCTTCTGGCAGTTTCCGTGTATTTCCTTGCGTGCAGAACATTTCTGCAGCCCATTCTATACAGTCTATCACACCTGGCGGAGTTACTGAGCAACAGCCGTGAAAAGCACTTCAGCAGCTGTAAAGAGATGGAGAGGGGAGAAGGAATGTAAAGGCTGCCACCTATAAGACACATTGGGGACACTGAATGGGCTTTTTATGACATTAAATCCTGTCCACTGCCCGTTGGCCCTGATGTTATGCAGTGTAACATTGTAAGAGGAGGTTTATCGTGGTGCAGGGACTAAGAAACCAGTGGTCTTTTAGATGAGATGAACTAGGGACGGGACCAGCGCTCTGGCACATGGTAATTATGTCCAAGTGAATCCATTGTAGGCATGCTAGATTATATGGCGGGATGTGTTGTTTTGTTAGTTTATTAATTTGGAAATGTATGAAATTAGATGCAGTTAAGATGACATGAATAGTATAGTATATTGGCTGAACTGAGCCGAGTGACTAATGAATGCCAATTCCAGCAAGGTTACTTTTTAAGAAAAGCAATGGCCCTTTAGCATTAAACTACTTTAACATTTCAGAGTAATATGGTTCACTCAAGAGTCGGAATTAGAGTGCAGGACAGCAATTGAGTATATTCAATCAATCTTCTATGTACTGCTTCCATTCTGCTCAGGTGATTGTGCCTGCAGTTAAATAACTAATAAAAAGACAAAACAAATAGTTAGCATAAAACAGGAGCACAAAGGAACTTACAGGTTCAGTAATACGGGTTTATTGAATGGAGAACATTTATTAAACTTTAAAAGTCTCTGAAGCCCTGTTCACACCTGGCATTACAATGCGTCTTGGGTGATCTGATCACAAGTGGACAGCTCTAAGAACGTCAGTTCACACCTGTGACCACTTGTGACCAGATCTAACTTCCCCGCTCTGTATGCATGTAAACACGTACATCATTTCTGTTTGCATAGACCTAATGCGTAGTTTTTTTTTTACCGGCGGGAGGCAGCAATGCATTTCCCGTTGGTGCGCAAACGAGTATGTACTTCGTCTTACGCAGAGGATGTCAGTTGAGTAGGTGGTCCTTCAATGTGGCCCAGGACACATTTGCTCAGACCACCTCCGAATGTGGTCTGAACGATTGGATCTCAATGTGGCCCAGGACACATTTGCTCAGACCACCTCCGAATGTGGTCTGAACGATTGGATCTCAATGCACCTTGGGTCACACCTGTACTAGATGTCCACGTGTGATTGGATCACCCAAGACACATGTTAATGCGGTGAACAGGGCCTCAGAAGCAGATGGTTGAATACGTTTCCACACCTGTAAGCAACCTATCTCTAATTAGACTCTACAGTGGAGGCATCATGCTGCCATCAGGCCATAGAGGTGGTGTCCCCTGGATAAGGAAAATTCACAACAGAATGAGGCACACCGAATGGCCTGGGCAGCCTGGGAACCCCTATCATGCCCATCTAACCTCTACTAATGAGGCAAGTCGTCGCTGAACGGACGCAATAGTCACACAATTCAGTGTAAAGCTGATCTCGGGGAAACTGCTTGAGTTCAAAGGTGCCTTTGCATTGACCTTGCTTAGACGAGACATGATCCTGCATTCGGTAACAAAAAACAAGCGGTCACCCTGGAGAAAGAACGGGTGGTGGAGGTCAGGAGGTAGAGGGTAAAGCACAAGGACCTCATTCAGCAGTGCCGCAGGCAGCGGTGGAGAGATTGGGTGGAACTTGATAGAGCCTGACTGTAGAAGCTTTACTGGCAAATTGCTATGTAGGGTAAGCATAAAAAAACAGACACCACCTGCTTCCTATTTGACTGGTAAAATTACAAATATAAATATATAGCTTTGCATTTATTGATCACATCATTTATTCAAGTAAAAAAAAATGCAATGACCCTGTTCTGATACGGTCCTCAGGGCATTTATGGAGCTTGGAAAATAATAAACCATCACAGCCACCACATAGGATGCCAGGTGAGCCTCCAGATCAAAACCTCTGACCCACGGGCAGGGATTGGAAGACCTGGACACAAGCCAGGACTCAGCCAATGCCAGCTGGTTCACCTGGTTGATGTTGGGAGACCCAAAGCAGCTGAGGACCCCTGCAGGTACTTGGCTGGCAATGGATAGAAAATAATATCCCACAAGATTAAATGTAAAAATACACACAGAAATAAAAGCATCTGCAGATCCCTCCTATCCCTCATATCCACCTAAACATCGACACACACCTATAATTTTGACAACCTATATAGGATGGAAACGTCTCTAAGACGACATATCCAACCGAATCACTAGAGGTATCACTTAAGTAGCTTTTGTGCTAATAATATGATAGCCGTGAAAAAGAACAGAGAAAAAACCTTGAGAATCCAACTGTCCCATACAGTTTGATAGCTGCCAGTGTGCAGTCTAAATCAATGTAGCTCGTAGGGGTTTTCCTTCTTCAAACAGCAGCTCAGCCCCTCTTCCTCTGACAACTGCTAGCCTAAAGATTTCTGAACTCTAACTCCCAACTATCTGTAGGAACAGTCCAAATACATTTCTGGGACCACAAATGGAAGTGGTTAGGTGTGCATATAT
>JAOEHI010052038.1:0-17409 GCA_025447815.1 Percopsis transmontana | reverse complement strand
AGAGAGAGAGACAGAGAGACAGAGAGAGAGAGAGAGAGAGAGAGAGAGAGAGAGAGAGAGAGAGAGAGAGAGAGAGAAGACACAAAAACAAACATTACATTCTCTGTGTTGACAGATATATATCCATGAGTCGACATGCGCCATGAACGCACGGTGGGCACGTACACACACACACACACAAGACAACAAAAAGACAACAAAAAGTCTTTTTGTTCGCATTCTTGTGTTTTTTGGAAGAGACTGGAGACATTCCCAACGTGGCTTTGTATCGTCACAAGCAAATACAAGACACCTTGGGGGGGGGGGGGACAACAACAAGGGTCCTTACAACTACATACATAGAACATAAGGCTCTACAAGGCCAACAACAAACTAGTGCACAGGATGGTGAGTGTGTGTGTGTGTGTGTGTGGGGGTGGGGGGGGGGTGTGTCCTGAGGCTCCAGATGACGGCACGCCGGAGGAGGGGTGTATGTGTGTTGGGGGTGCTCAGGCAAGAACGTGACAGTGGAACACACGCATACAGGGGGGGGGGGGGGGGTGTGCAGGGGGTACTCTGTGTTTTCATGGTGGCAGCATTACAGTCCTAGGATGTGCACGTGTACGCAGCACACACTGGTGGGGCCGGGCACGGTGGGCCCACATCCAAGAGGGACGAGAGAGGAGGGAGAAGGGGGGGAAACGAGAGGAGAGAGAGAGAGATGGGAAGACGGGTAACGTCTGCAGGCGAGAGCTCGTCCTTTTTGACCTGGTTGTTGGCGGGGGGAGGGGGGAGGAGTCACGCCTGGCTTAGGGCGGGGAAGCGACGGAGGGGAGGTCACAGCGGTTACTCATAGTAGAGGACAGGTCAGATGGACGTTTAGAGGAGGTTAGGTAACACCTATGAGAGACACAGGGAGTTAACTCTGGGGAAACCGGTGGTTGACTAGAGAGACTGTGGCCATAGGGGCGATGCAGACCCAACATTTTACTGGTCAGTGTTTATACTCCAGGCTTCTCACAGGGGCAGATTTACTCCAAGGCTGTTCATCATAAGAAAACGTTCATTTACTTGTAGTGTATGGTACTTAATAAGTCTTGGAGGAGAGCTTTCTTTGGTTAACATACTGTCATGAGCTGATGGTGTGTATTATACAGGCAAAACACCAGCATATGGGCTCATGGATGGAGTAAGGCATGGGAAGTCTTTAACAGGAGGGATTAATGTTTGCTTGGGCAAAGGACATTAGGGGGAAAACCGGCCACTTTATTAGGAACACCTAGCGAAGTTTGTGTTGAAACCTTTTAACAGAGGTGGCGATTCAACTGTATGATCATTTTAGAGGATGTAGTTTGTGGTGCTGTTGAATTGTATTGCGTTGTACTGACACGTGTTTCTATTATTTTGGCCACCTCATTATAATCCGTGAGGCTAGGCTAAATAACACAAACACCTTTGTGTTTAATTGAATACAGTTTAACAGCACCACAAACTACATTCTCCAAAATAGTCAAACAGTTTAATCACCACCTCTCTTAAAGGGTTTCAACATAAACTGAACATCATGAAGGGAGATTTATCGCAGGACTTTTGGATTAGACTGCATTAGTTTCGCTAAGTGTACCTAATGAAGTGGCCGGTGTAGTGTATTTCTCTGCTTGAGTCCCTTTTAATCTTCCGGTCTGAAAAGTAAGACAAGCCTGCAGTAGCTTGTTCTGCCTTGGTTTTCCAAAATGTAGCTTCAGACTTATCAGGAACCCTGGTCCAACTCTCCGCGTGGTTTCTCATCACGTGGTTGAAGCTTTCACGTGTAGCAAAACAAATCACAACAACTCAACTGACGTGATTAGCGCACATGTACGCAAGACAGACCGGTATAGCCCGAGCATGTTGTTTGAACTCACTCTGCAGTGCTGAAAGCCACCTCAAAGTTTTGTCTGCGGTTGGAGGGGCTCAGTGAGTTGTAGTCGAAGGCCTCAGGAAAGAAATTGTGGACCAAGGCACAAAACGCCATGCCGTTACTCCAGCTGGATGAGAAATTCTGAATGTCCACATTCTGTGGGAGAAGACAGGCAGGTAGATGAAAGGGAAAGGAAAGCTCTAAGCATGACCAAAATAGGAAACCACTAGTTAATCTAATTACTAGTGAGTGATTCTCCTGCTTTAATCACAGGATGAGCTACACGTTTGTCCAGCTGGTATTACAGAGAAATGTAAACACAGGGGGTTTCTGTGAAGTTCGCTAGCCTACTTGCCTCATATGAACGTGTTTTGGCCCGGCACCAGTCCAGCAGCATCTGTTTGATCGAGTTAGCATTGGGCACACCAAAGCTAGTTGAACGCTGAACCCTGTTTACCTTGGCCACTGCTTGGTTCCCAGGGCTAGTGGAAAGGCACACGAGATACTCATAATAATATTCACATGCTTTCCCGTGTTCCCTGTGGTACTGCACCGTGTTTGTGTTTATCCTTACCCCCCGCCCTCTTTCTCTAGCTTCTCGATCATGGCTTTGCGGGTCGTCATGGCGGAGGTCTTGGGGAGGGTCTGAGCCCGCATCAGCTCCTTGCGTCTCTCCGCTGTCCGCCGCTCCACGGCGGACAGCGCACCGATGCCTCCACGTGGGGATGAGTCGTCCTCGCGGTCAAACACGCTGAGAAAAAAAAGACACATCAATACCGTCTGTATAATATTCTGCCCTGGTGTAGCTGCACTATCCTTTACTTCACTAAACTTTTAAAGCTAATTTAAAGACCCACCTTTTTCTCTTGCTTTTAGTTTAGTTTGAGGTTGCCCCATAGTTTTTGTCTAGTCCACTCTTCAATTATTGTCAACATTTCAATTTGATATTTTACTACTTTGAATTTTGATTTTTATCTGTAATTTATCTGCCTCAACTTTGGGTCAACATATTTTGTTTTTAAATGTGCTATACAAATAAAAGTGACTTGACTTCACTACTGTAACACCTGATTGCATTTCCCCTTGGGGTCAATAACTGTTACTTCTTTGCAGAAGCTTAGACACTCACCTGCCCACTTTCCTGGTTGTGCTAGAGGAGGAGGAGGAACTGGAAGATGTGAAGCTGTAGGATTGGGACTGGACAGTTCCTCCTGAAGAGAGGTAGAACACAGAGTAAAGCAGAGCGGTCGCTAAGACACATTGGCGACGCTGTGAATGATTACTTACTGTCCGTTTTCTGTACATAGCTTGCCTCCATAATGGTGCTGCGAGTTGTTCTGTTCCCGTCATCTGACAGTGCACAAACATCAGATTAAAAGTAAACAAGCGTCCTTGAAAAGTATTTATCAGTTATCATGGTAATATACAAAAATGTCCTATCTAGGCAAATATTAACCTCAAACGGATTTTATTAGTTTTTGGGTCCTTTCCCAAGTTACTTCAAAGATTTTAGGAATATTTTCCACTTAGAGGTTAAGTTAAGTGGTTTTCGTTGATTCGTCTGCGAGACTGCAGCTATGTGTTCTACACAAACACAGATAATTGTGTGTCCATGTGTGTGTGTGTGCGCGCCTAGTCTCAGCCTACCAGACTTGGCGAAGCGGTCCATCTTGGTGACCTGGCTGAGGGTGGAGCCGTCTGCCGATGTCTCCACCTTCCTCACCACCACCTCGCCTAATCCGCCCGGCGTGCGGCCCTTCTGCGCCCGTTCCTCCCTCTGCTGCCTGAGCTCCTGCAGCCGGCTGTCGCGCTCCTTCTCCCTCTGGTCTGGGGCGGGATGGAGACATGATGTCAGTGGAAAAAGAAAAAGGAGAAGTGGGGGTTGGGGGGAGGTAAACATGCTGACAACACCTCGTCAGACGGAGGACACATTAAATGGACATTCCTGGGACGAAGCGATACGTTTCAGGGTTCTATCCGCGGAGCCATAAAACGCCTGTGCACACAAAGACACACACACACACACACACACACACAGGTGGGGCGCAGAAGGCCGGGCTGAGGCTGGTGGGTAATGTACGGAACAAACAACAGGGGTCACAGAGAACCAACAGCCTCCCTGATGGTCCCTGCCAGCAGGGCTCAGCCGGTCAGGGCTCAGCCGGTCTGAACTGTACATTTGCCTTGCTAAAGAGATTAAAGGTGCACTCCTAGATCTGCGTTGTAGTGCTCCCAGAACCCCACATTTCTACCGCTGCCCAGGTGTTTGTGAGTGGCAGTATGGGTAGAGAGCAGTGTGAGCCAATGAGAGCTGTAGGAGGAAGAGAGAACTGTGAGCATGCAGTTTCAAACGAAAACATTGTTTTTGTAACGCTGGCTTTAGCCACAAGGGTAATTCCAGACACAAATTAAGGAGTGTACCTTTTAATGTATGATTAGAGCTTATTCTTATGGATAGGCTATTTTGATTTGTTTAGCGCAGTTCAAAAGCATTATCAGCAGAGCAAGGCCAATACAACACAAACAGGAGTTTTTTATGTGACCAGCACCTTCACAGGTTTCTCCATTTTAAGAGTTTTTAGGAGTTTTCACGTCAGCTTTTAGAGCAGAGATTTTTGTATGATAATCTGGAATCAACACAAACATGCATATCCATGCATATTAACAGAAATGGAAGCCTATCTTGGCTTCAATAAGACTCCAGTAAATCCTTGGTAATTTGGGACTACATACTTAAAACTAGTTTAGATTAATAGAGAGTGCATTAATGTGGGTTATGTCACATGACATGCTACAGCCATATTTATAAACCCTGTGTGATGAAATATGTGTAAAATAGCCTTCATCGTCCACCAGATTACATAAAATTATGCTTCAATTGAGTAGATCTGTTAATTTCTCATAGCATAGACCGACAGCTGTATTTAATTTGTGAGTTTAAAGAACAAAATCATTCTACTGGTTTGACGATGACAAGATATTACGAACAGAAAGACAACTGCAGGCATGGGCAAAATGTTAATCCAAACTGCACACCAGCCTGTCCTACCTATTTCAGCTTGAGTACATCCCAGCATGGCCTCTGAAGGTGGAACAAATGAAAATAATGTAGAAATCAAAGCAGAAAAACAAGAGAATGGTTGGTTTAGAAGATGATTGATTTACCCAAAGGCAAGATTTCCAGATAAAGCACAGGAAATGCTAATATTGCTAATAAAAGGTGAAAGGAGAAAAAGTTTCAGATAATATTAGGAAACGTGCATAGGAAGAAAAGTTTGAACGCTTTGGGATTTTGAGAGAACGTCATCAAGAAAGTAACACAAAAAAGTGTAGAACAAAACAAAACAGCTCTCCCACCCTCTCTCTTACCTCTCTTTCTCTTACGAAGTTCCCTCATGGCCGCTCGGATCATCTTCCTCTCCTCAAAGTCTTTTGACTCATCGAGCTGCCAAAATAAATAAATGTATCAAGAATGCCAAATGGAAAGCTCTATATGTATGCATACAGTTCGGACTTCACTACATCCAGCATAGCCTGAATGTTAAGTTGATCCATATATGTATCAAGTATGATACGTATGAAGTACCATTTTGTCGAGGAGAACTTCATCCTCAATGGCAGCCAGCTGTTCGACCGTCAGTTTGCCGCTGCGCTCCTCAGGTTTGGTCTGAACGGTCGTGGAGCCATTGGGAATGACTGGGGGATGGCAGGCCACAGGGACAGATGGTCCCACCGAAAACACAGGCTCAGAGGCCACGACCGGCTCCGCCTCCATCTACACAGACAAATAAACAAAGAGCATTAGCAAATAGAAACACATGGTTTGATGGTGCCTCATTAGTCCCATATGTTGAGTTTGTTAGTGATAAAGACAACAAGATTTTAACAAAACTTCCATTTTCTAATCATTTATTGTCTTTCAATGTATTGTGATACACAATACTGTAGTATAACTTAATAAGCCCCAAAACTTATCAAGATATGAGATTATAAGTATTAAAGTGAGATTGTTTGAGTCCGATATAAAATGTTGAATTAATAATAGAAAAGTAAAATTATGATTAATATGATAGTACATTTTGTGATATGGCCCAGCCCTACATCACAGGTCTTTTACTGTGAGGTTAATGGAATTGTTCTGCAAGACAGTCTTTGTAAAATCTTTCATAAAACTCTCCCATCCTTGGCACTGACAGAATGTAGAGTAATAATGAGAATGACAGAATGAGAATGGGTTATAAAAGGGGTCATGACAATTCAACCCGGGTTTAGTCAATGCACTATGGATGGCACACGTTTAAGTTTACTGTGGACCAAGAGTCTATATGACAGGCATAAAGTGTAGCTTTAATTTCAGACAGCTATATTACCATAGATACTGTATAAATAATGTCAGAGGATCCGAATGTACATGGTGGAGTAAACAGTGGAGCAAGTAGCACTTAGTGTAACGGCAGATTTAAGGAGAGAGGGGCAAAGCTGTGTGTATTGTTCAGCCAATCTTAAAGGGGAAGTGGAGAAGATGAGTGTAAACACAACGTTACAATTGATCAAGAATAGCATTCCCTTGAGTGACTATAAAGCCTATAGACAACACCTCTTAAATTTTGATGCGGCGTCGAGGGCCCCAGGAAGACTATGGGTTCTGCCTGGTCCTGGATTTATTGCTCCTGTTGAGTCCAGGTCCAGATATAGCCTAGACAGCTGGCTCTGTCCCCATCAACACTCTCCCTGTCCTGTTCTCTGAGAGCCGTGGGTTGGCCGAGCTCACCATGGAGAGACAATGCCCAGCTCAGCCTTTGCTGTGGGACTACTGTAAGGGTGGCCCCTGCCTTTAAAGCTCTCTGGACGTAGAGTCCTGACCCATGGGATAGGTCAGACTGAGAGCCACTTGACCGCAGAGGAATGTTTTTGGACACAGCACAGCCAAACAAGGCCTCTTAGTGTCGCATTGAGAGAATGTGTGCAAGGAGACAGTTCCTCATACAATGGTCAGTTTCAGTCACGATAAGTAAAAAAAAAAAAAAAAAAAAAAAGTAAAACATCTACTTTTTGTTGCTTGTTGGAGTCATTGTTGAATTACAGAAGTCCTTTCATTAGGAACAGGGTTCTGTGGAACAGTTTTCTCTAATAGGTCTATGAGTTACGGTCTGATAAGAGAGTTCACATGAGGTCAACACCAGTGTGTTGCGGTCATCTGTCTGTTGAGTGGCTGAGCATTCTTTGAAGCACACCACTAAAACTGCAGCAGCGGATGCTCAGAACCACCTGTCTTATCAGTTTTAGCATGGATTCTGTCCAGCTGAATACCTTAATAATGCCACAAATACTCCACTGTACATCAATGCACACTCTTGCACACATGCACACAAGCTATAGACCTGCATATATATCGCTGCTCTACAGCTCTTTGAGCTACTGAAGAAACAGTCAAGCAGAAATTAAAACTAGCAGTTGGCAGTGTTCCACGGAGATCACAGCTGACCCAAATATCCTGTCCTAATAACAAGTTTAAGAACTCCAGGCTGATGTCTTTGTTTCTCCCGAGTGTGAAATAACATCTACCACATACTGTGCGGGTCCTTTCTGATCATAACATGTATGATGTAGCAGTGTAGGCATTGGGAAAGTATGAAAAAAAAGATTACACCCGTTCTTGCGTCAAAGAGCAGGTTTAGTCAGGATAATAATATGGTCAGGATAATAGTAAGTATGGTCACTATGTGAATATGCGACCACATTTCTTTTAACAGAAAACATACCTGCATTCACTCAGGGACACAAACGGACTGATGGTATTAAAAAGCACTAAAACACCTCCGTGACGAATGGAGAAAAAGTGCCATGTTAACACTTTGCAACAACTCAGTGGCTGAAGGCCAGTTTATATTTTACGTGAGCAGATGATGGAATGGAACATAACAGATGGAAATTTAGATGATGGAAAATTTGGTCAATCAAACAATACCATGCTGTTGCTGGCAATAGTATTTCCTGTCAGGGAAGGCGCAGACGAGGAACGACGTGTTGCAAAAGTGGGAGGGTGATGGACAGGAGATGACTCCGTTTTAGGCTTAGGTTCAGCATCAGGATCTGGGTGTGTTTTGGTCCTATTAGATACCCACTCTGGGAGCTGGAGAGACAAGTTAGTCTCTGCGGGTGAGCTGGACAGAGCACCAAGAGGTGGAAGCCTCTGGGCTGCAACAGCTGAGGTCGCTGGCGTTACCAGTGGTTCTGTGGATGTAGCCCCCGACTGTGCAGTCGGTAGACCCTCCAGGGCTGCACTGGGTAGAGTACTGGATCTACACCCTGAACTTTCAGGGTTTGGTAGCATGTGTATTGAGGCTTCAGGCAGCCCCATTACCTGGCAAAGGGCCACCACATGCCTCACCAGCCTCTCCTGTTGAATCCTCAGCCTGAGGTTTTCCCCCTGAAGGCGGGACACTTCTCTGGCCAGAGGTGCCACCTCGGCAGCTGCCTCCTCCAGCCGGGCGTCTACTTGCTTCCCAAAGGCCTGCAAGTCACTGTGAATCTCCCCCACAGCACAGCGCAACGTAAGCTCAAAATTCCCCTCCCCAACAGGTTCCTCTTCCTCCTCTTCCTCCTCCTGGGCGAGCAGGTCTCCGATCACCTGCTCCAGGCCAGATTCGGCACAAGGACTCTGGGGGCCGCCCAGTGCCTCTGAAGCCTGCGTGGCTGGGAGGACGTCCAGGTTCACCCCAGGCATCCTGTCTTTTTTGAACGAGGTGCAAACCTCCTTTCCTTAAAGTTGAGAAAATCGTAACTGTAGCAGAAGCTCAAATGAGAGGGTCCGCTGTGCTGCCTGTTTACAGAGGCCCTCCAAAACAACACACGTTCTTTATACCCGTAACAATCTCCCCTCTTCAGCAGCCTACACGCTGACAGCCAATGAGCATGCAAGGAATTCCGTTTCCAAGGCAGTAGTGGCCCCAGCCCCTCCCCCCCAGGTGCCATAGACATGTCTATTTATCCCTGGCTAGTCTATTATTCCACTGAGCTAGGCAGGCCTGGGGACTAATGGGGGGGTCTAAAGAGAAATTCTAGTGGCAACAATTCAGACCCCCCCTCCCCCCCATATTCAGCTTTCCTCTTATTTAGAGCCCTTGTCCTTCACACCTCAATTGGCAGGCAACTAGGGCTTTAGATGTGGCTGTGGGCCTGACCAGAACTAAAACGGTTTCCCACTGGAGCTTTACTCCCCTAGAAAGTGTTATCTCTGGGTCTTGACAAACTGGGTCACTCGCTTTGTGTGACTCTAGCTGAAAAGGCAGGCATCCAGAGGGAAGGTCAAGCTACAAAGGATACTGTGGGCCTGGTGATTGGTGGGGTGGAGCCTTAGACAGGGTCTGTGGACTAGGTTCTGTTATAGCCTGACTGACGGCTAGGGCAATCCATTGATCCTTCCAGCTGTTGTATGCCGCGAGTGCCGCGGTGCTGAAAGGTGTCTGAGAGAGTTCTTACGTGTTCATTCTTTTACTACTGCCTTCATAAGTCAAAGTTAGATGTTTAACTGCCTGTATTAAAGGCTTACGAATGGGATTTGTCAGAAGATTATAGTAGGCATTGAGCAATTTAATGCTCATATCTCCACGTCCAGGTTACATAACGGTTTGTGCTATCATGACAGTGTGGTTTGTGAGGAGCAAAATAGGACAGACGTACAGTAAATCAGCTCTGGAAAACCTCTTAACATTATTCAACCGTTTGACCACTGGTATTTATATTTCTCAATAATATGTTTGAGAAAGAGTTACAGAGTTTCCACCAGCCTATCTCCGGACTAAAACACCTTGTTGTGGCCAAGGGCACTGGTGGTCTATCCTGAGATCTGTAAGAAATGTAGATATGTTTCCAACAAATAACACACTAGTGTGGAAAGAGCAGACACAGAGAACAGTTAAGGTCATGAACAAAATGTCAATCAGAAGGAGAAAGGTACGTTACAGTAAACTAGTATAGGTGTGTGTGTGTACACTACTTTGCTGCATGTAGTGATCATGAATACATCTTACAAAATAATAAATGTAGTCCTCTAATTACAATTAATACAATAGTCTGCTGGGGTGGCACTGAAGAAGGTTTTAATCCATTCATGTTACGTGATAATGTCTTTCTTGTCAGCTGTGAACTGTCTTTTCTGCTGCTATTTACACGAGCGTCTCTAAAAATACTGTGGTACAGCTACTTCCAGACTATAGCAATACAGCAATGCAGAGACTTCATGTTTGCATTACTCCAGAGATAATTGCACAGCACATATGCTTTAAAGGGAATGTACTTAAACCTGAGGAGGTGGTAAAAACACCCGAGATAAAACAAGACTAATAAGATTAAATAATTGTACTCCCCAGTTGATCTAAAGCTGAAAAGTCAGAGAATTTCTTACGAGCACAGTGTGCTGACCAGACTACACGGTCTGACTGACGCATGTCAACATTTTGTGTAACTGATATGTGTCAGCATTCAGAGCTAAGATAACAACAGGCTGCTTATGGACAGTGAGGCCGAGAAATGACAGTGCGTGGACGCCTGTGGTCCCGTGCAGAAACCTCCCTCCACGAACCGGTGCTCTGCAGGAATCTGTGCCGGCAGGACAGAGGCCGACCGCCCTGTCGCCAACTCTCATGTGTCAAGATGGCATGCCAGCATGGACGGACAGCTGAGATGTTTGGGGACAGGTGTGAGCACTTGAATTTAAGCTGATATGGTCGAGTATCAATAAGAAGCAGCCTGTCTCACCTTGTGTGTATCCACTGCAGCAGATGTCAGCATAGATTTCAGGTGCTTGAATTAGTTCTTATAATTCCATCAATAAATGTCATGTACTGCATTTATTTATAACCACCTTTCATTGTTTTGTCTTTCCAATGTTTTCCACCTCACTTATAAACTGTCACTTTATCACTAGCCCTTTTTACACAGCGTAAAAAGATGGGAATATTGAGGCTTCATTCCGCCTCGCTGTTCTGTGGAAAAGGTACGCAGTCATTGTTGTTTCGCCTCTGCGCCAACAGCGGAGGTAGTCACAGAGCTGGAACGATGTCTGTGTAAAAGGGACATCCGGAATGGAGGAACAGGTGTGTGATGTTTTGATGAAGCTTGTCACCAGAGCCATGTATGCACAAACATGGTATTATCTCATGAATGAAGGTTATACTACAGCAGATGTGTGTTTAAAAAATTGCGGCCGCTAGAGTACAATTCTAGGAGGCTATCGGGAACTGATATGGGGTAGGTTATCAACACAATATTTTCAGAAATGGACTAACAATATTATATAACGCCATATATATAAAACGATCATGTTCATTCATTATTCAGTGCGTCATTTCACCACAAGTCTAGACACATATAGGCTATGCACTATGCCACAAGCCAGTTAGCGTCAGGATCTCTGTATAAAAAGGGCTAATGATGCACTGTAATAAGGGTTCATCATCTGTAACCACAATAAAAAGCCTCATCACAGTGAAAGTGTTACGGAAATAGATGGAGTTCTGACACAAGTTGAGGATGGACCACCGGAGATGAAATGAGACCACCCAAACAGATCAGAGAGTCTCAGGCAGAAATTACCCTGACTACCCTTCATTAAACAAAACAACAACTAATTAAAACCTTACGTGTTGCTGACTAAAACTACCGTTGCCTTCACATCAGCAAAATCTCCCTGCTGTAAAAAAAAATAAATCGGACAGATGTGAACAGGAAACGCGGTCAACCTAGTGACCCTTCAACTGCCATAGTAACTTTTAAACAGAGCCTTGATCATCTGCTGGACAAGAGCGAGGTGTCCGTCTCTAGATCAGTCTGCGATAGCCCGGCCTTTCCCAGGTTGATGCTAACCAGCAGTGTCTGCCTGTATTTTCACAATCTTCTTAGCCTAGCTACTTCCATGTTTGCATGAGCTGAACAGGACTGTCAGATCAGCCCCGTTGATTTACAGAAAGAAAGACAGTCAGAGAGAGACAGGAACAGACCTACCACTCATAGTTTAGGCGTACTGCACTTTGTGGCTAGTGTTCAATGGCTTAGCCCTCCTCTGTAGCAGCTATGAATACCAACACTGTTAGCAGGATAATAGAAGTATTTAAGCAATGGTTTGTAACTGATCTACCATACACCCTGCTGTAATCCATAAATGTGCTGGTGGCTTGGCATTCCTTAAACCTATAGAAATAACACCATTACTACTACTGAAGATAATAATAATAATAATACATTCAACAGAAGTTACCTGCATGCACAGTATCTATCCTGAGACGTCACCTCGGCTCCGTTTGTTCAGGAAACACTCCCGTGTTGCATCTGTGCCTATACCTGCCCACCGTGAGTATGTTTGTGTGTCTTGCTCTCAAAGCTGTACTGACTGATGGAGATGGTCTCAGCCCAACTCTTTAAATCCACCCTGCGGCCCAGGGCAGCCTCCTCCTAGACCTAATTAACCAGATCCTATAACCAGATTAGCGCTGTGCACGGTGCAGCGGGGAGGAACACACTAAACAGGCAAGCACTTCACTATTCTCCGCCCCCCACTAAAGCCACACACCATTCGTCAGGATATATGGACAGTGCAAAGACGCATGTTGACCGTAAGAGATCCCTGACACTCACTATCAAGCATTAAAGGGACACTCCGCAATTTGCGTCCAGAATTGCATTTAAACGAAATAATTTTGTTCTGGTTTGATAATCCAAAAATGCATGCCCCTCTCGCAACAGAATGTCGTGCACTCCTCTCTACCCCCCTCCTACAGACTCCTCCCCCCACAGTTGTGTTTCAAGTATAAATAAAATAGCCAGAGTAAAATTTTGGGACTCACAGCACGATCGATGACTTTACCTTTAACCTTTACATTTGAGTGGAGAAACGATGCAGTGATGAACTTGTGTCATGTCATTGGGGAGCCTAACCGCTGAATCTTTAGGGTGCAAGCGGCAGAGCAGCAATGTGTATGGATGAAGACAGACAGGTGTGATTTAGGAAACTCTTCCAAGATAATGCTCAGCGGGTATGGCCTGCTCAGAGAAATGCCCCAAGCACCTCCCTCTCTTGGCTTCTCTTACCCTACAAGGACAGATGTGACCGACTACCCACCCCGTGTTTGATAAACACTGGCCCCCCACCCCAGAGGGACTTGCTTTTGAACCCTACATAGGCAGTGATGTATGTGACAAAGATACAATTTCATTGTGTCTAAAAGCGAGATAAAAGTGAGATATGCTGGGAATTAGTCCCAAAGGTCCATAAAACATGACTGTAAAGAGTTTGTTTATAAAATCTCAAATTAAGCACCAGTTGGTGCATCAAAATCTGCTCTCTGGGGAATGTGGTCTGAGAACAGTCTGTTTTTGGTCATGTACACACTTAAATAAGGTGCTGATTGGCCCAATTACAGCAGCATTGCTCCGTGTAGAGGCCATGTCGGGGCAGAGCTTTAACTCATCTGCTTGAGCATGGCTTGGTGTATAAATGCATACTCAAGAGATACTGATATTGAGACTGATATACATCTACTAATATTTAGGTTAGCCAGAATGTAAAGGCACAGATTACTGTTAAAACGAACCTTGTAGGAGGATCCTGATGTAAGACTGGATGATGAGATCTTGAATGGCGTAGCTCTAAGGCCCAGCGTCAACTCTAATGTGAACACAAAGAAACAAGCACGTGTTAATATGAAATCTAATTGTATAAAAGCAAAGTAGTAAAAAAAGTAAAGAAAAAAAAAAACATACATATTGCATTCATTTTCACTTTAAATAAGATAGCAGACAGACTGGACATGTATGTTTGCTATGTTTAGGTCCATGATGAATAATGTAAAGGAGATGTGTGCCGCTGGCCATTTATCAGTTACGCAAGCTGCCACAGTGACATAAACAACATGCTCTCATGTGTTATGAGAATCTCTCAAATGGAGATGACGCCACCTTTTAATATAAACTGTCCTGTTCCTTTGCCCGCAAATATGCATACACATTACTGTGACCTGGCCTGAGACTTATGCACACACACACACACACACACACACACACACACACACACACGATAACATTATATAAAATTTGATGGTTGCATCTAGGAGAACCCGAGGGACGATTCTAGCCTGCTTTTACTCGTTAGGGAGAAAGGAAAGTTTCCCAAAAAGGGAACTATGAAAATACACTGAGCGCGAAAGCAGCCGTGTGACCCTCTGAAAGAAGCCCAGCAGACCTGTCAGAGCTTCTGAGGGGTTGTAAGAGGTTGGCTGGGGGGGGGATATAATTGCTCAGTTCCAGCCTGGGTCTTAAGTAAACTGTTTGGGTTGAAGGTCCCGGCTGCTGGGAGGTGCTGGAGCCCAAGACGCCTTGTTTGGATAGACTTTGTACAGCAGCTGTAGCAGCAGAGCTTCTGAAACTCATGGAGACTCATACAAACCAGAAACCCACACGTGTTGACACTCTAGCAGGGGTACGACTATTTTTACAGGAAGTTGGTAAAGTGCAATAAGTGTACTTTATATATTTAGAAAACATAAATGTTTGTTATAGAGCTAGAAAAAAAAATCAACAGTTAGTGGCTCACAATACGTGTATTGTCCAGTCCGCTAGTCTGGCTCCAAAGGACAGCTACGGAGCCACAACATTATTCTCTCCAACCTATTGTCTCTGCATAATGTATACTGTCTACTGTGTGCCAACTCCCTCCACGGCAACATGTCTCTGGGCTACAACAATGGGCCATTACAGAAGCCTCTCATAGTCAACTCAATTGCCTCTATTCATCTACGTCCACGCGTCTCACGTGGCTCAGCCTGGCCTTGCCTAGCCTGACCCTTTGTCACCCCCCCGCCCCCCACCCGGGGACTAACTGCTCGGACTCTACTCCCTAAAGGACGATATAACCATGTACCAACGCAGAGCTGGGTTAGAGAAAGTTCCCTTTCCCTTTTTATCTCACTGTGGGTGCTTCCCACAGTGAGATAACAAGCACTGTTGTGGAGAACTAACCCAAATAACCCAAAAAAAGATTTATATCAAGGTTATATCAAGAGATTTTCGCCCAGCTAGCAGGTAGCATTAACCGAGTAAGCCCAGCCATCCCGTAGCCGTGAATATTCCCCAAAGCAGCCCAAACAGACACTCCTACCTGTTCTCTGCCCCATAGCAGTGGTGTTGATGCACGGTGACATGTTAGCGATGGGGGCGACGTTGCCGCTAGTAGAGGACACGGACGACGCGGTGCTTCGCCCGTCCTTGATCTCGATGGTGAGGAAGGTCTTCATGTCAGGGTCTTCTGCTGCCTGGCTGTCCCGCTGTGCAGCTGTTCTCCCTTGGGTGCTCTCCTCCTCCTTTGAGGCGCCCGAGGAGTGCGCAAGCTTTTCAGCCGGATCTCCCGCCCCGCCTGTGACGCACTGCAATTGGCCGGCAGGGGACAGAGGTTTGGTGGCCCCGCCCCCTGGCTGACTCCGAGCCGGGCCTTCTGTGCTGGCGGAGGCTGAGGGGGTCTGGGACGGGGAGCCCACATGTGGCCTTCTTGCCGCAGTGCCTGCAAACAACTGAGCAGCCTTGGCGATGTTTCCCTGCCCGCAGGTCTCACCGCGCACCGAACCTCTCTTTGGGTCGGGGACACCCGGGCTGGGCTCTGTGAACTTACGCATTCGGTCCCGTACCGAGCTGGCCCGGCTGAACGGCGCCAATATATCCCCTTTCTTCTCGAGTGCTGTGAAGAAGAGAAGAGGGCATTAGCATGAGCTGAAGCAAATGCACGATGGTGTTGCCGTCCGCTAGCCAGGGGAACCTCAGGAAGACCCGAGGCGTCTTGCTCTCACCCTGTCCGTCTCCGCCTCCTTTCTCAAAAACTCTCCACAAATCCCCTTTTCTTCCCCCCCATGCTTCTATTATAAAGACCGCTTTCCAACAGAAATATAAAGAGTGATAGAGACTAACGGAGACTTGAGTGAGAGAGGGGGAATAACAGGAAACTACAGTAAAACATGTTGTTTTCTAATGCTCCCCCTCCTATCTTGTGATTGGCCCTATACGGTTGGGCCCCCCCGGCTAGTGATGGTCTCCACATGAACAGCATTATGCTGTTAGTCAGGGCAGAGTGACTTGATAGTGGAGAAGCCACAGCACTAGGCACCTACAGTGGGTTATCACGCACCTTCGACTTCTACCAATGAAGACGGCCAGCACGACCAAGCTCTCTCCGAAGCTAGTGGGGCTAATAAATCAGTCTGTGGGTTTATTTTTAGGCCAGCTACTTACCAGCATCCTTGGCTTTGCTTAGAGCAGTGAAGGGTGGATCCTCTTTAAGTGTGATCTAAGAGAGAGAGAGAGAAAGGTCGGTAAAAGCGCAGTGTAATGACTGAACGATATATAAGTGCAGTCTGCTCAAAACAGTTCAAAATTGTGAGAAGGGAAACACACACTGCTTTCACCAAAGAAAGGCACTATTCTGTATTTGAACAGGCACATTTGATGCATGTATATTTAAGTGCGGAACATCGGTGATGTTGATTCCTTGCCAACAAACACTCCAAGGGTCTAATGCGTTAAGCTTGCCAAAAAATAGCTTAACATTTTGAACTCACTGTTATTTAAATCACCATTATAGACACAATTTTAACCACGTTCCTTTCTAAGCATTTTAACATTTAATATTCTTTTTAACTCTCATAGCACTACACTACCGTACAATATATACAAAAACCATGAACATTTAATATATTTAAAGTCTTAAGACAGCCCATAAATAGTTTCTTTACACAAACATTTCGGCAGATTAAGCCGTTATCAATGTTCTTTCTCCTACACACCTGCAAAACACTCTTTTGTGTTACTTTTGTGCGCAAATATACGCGCAAGTACACGCGCGTGCCATGATCGTATTTTATAATTACAGTATCTTCACAACTTTGCATACATCTTCACAACTTCACATAACGGATCGAAAATATTTGATTGATTTAGGAGTTGTGCTGTTTTTAATTTAAAAATACTTTATCTTCAAAATCAAAAGTAACATTACACAATGTAGCGCTGGGATAGCGCTGGCTGTAACTTACAGTTGGCAGTTAAAGGTTTATTCCCCCCCGTGGCCTTTCTAGTGGTAGTGCTAAAGGGCATAACAGAAGTGTGTATAATAGATAAGATAGATAAGATAGATAAGATAGATAAGATAGATAAGATAGATAAGATAGATAGTGACACCTATAGACACACACACACATACACGGACGCGTTCTCAACCTGTAACATTCGTAGTCTTTATTAGGCAGGGCCTCTGTTCTTTTCCTGGCCACTGTGTTACTGAGCATCAGAGTGTATCTATAGAGGAACAATAAAAAGGTAGCCTTGGATCTGCTCTGAGTACATACACAACCATGGCAACATGGCGACCAGAGTCCCTAAGACGTCAACGTGTGTGTGTGTGTGTGTGTGTGGGGGGGGGGGGGGGGGGGGGTTTATATTCCGGGGGGGGCAAGGGTAAAATGAACCAGCCCTTGGGCCAAAAAGGCAAA